>JAGFBZ010002012.1:0-300174 GCA_018398805.1 Hirundichthys speculiger | reverse complement strand
ACTGAACAAGAAGTAGTCACGGCCCAACAGAAAGTAGTCACAGCCCAAGAGGAAGTAGTAGTCATGACCGAACAGAAAGTAGTCACGGCCCAAACAGTAAGTTGTCACAAACCGAAAGTCCCAACAAGAAGTAGTCACTGCCCAAACAGGAAGTAGTCATGGCCCAAACAGGAAAGTAGTCACGGCCCAACAGGAAGTTGTCACAACCGAACAGGAAGTAGTCACTGCCCAAACAGGAAGTAGTCATGGCCCAACAAGAAGTAGTCAAGGCCCAACAGGAAGTAGTCACTGCCCAAACAGGAAGGAAGTAGTCACGGCCCAAACAGTAAGTAGTCACAGCCCAACAAGAGGTAGTCACGGCCCCAACAGGAAGTAGAAGTAGTCACGGCCCAAACAGGAAGTATTCACGGCCCAACAGGAAGTAGTCAAGGCCCAAACAGTAGGGTAGTCACGGCCAACAGGAAGTAGTCAGAGTCACCCCCGAACAGGAATTAGTCACGGCCCAACAGGAAGTAGTCACTGCCCAAACAGGAAGTAGTCACGGCCCAACAAGAAGTAGTCACGGCCCAACAGGAAGTAGTCACTGCCAAAACAGGAAAGTAGTCACGGCCCCAACAGGAAGTTGTCACGGCCCAAGAGGGAGTAGTCACGGCCCCCCAACAGGAAGTAGTCATGGTCCAAACAGTAAGTAGTTACAGGCCAACAGGAAGTAGTCATGACCGAACAGGAATAAGTCACGGCCCAAACAGGAAGTAGTCACGGCCCAACAGGAAGTAGTCATGACTGAACAGGAAGTAGTCACGGTCCAACAGGAAGTAGTCATGACTGAACAAAGTAGTCACGGCCCAACAGGAAGTAGTCATGACCGAACAGGAATTAGTCACGGCCCAAACAGGAAGTAGTCACGGCCCAAACAGTAAGTTGTCACGACCAAACAGGAAGTAGTCATGACCCAAACAGGAAGTTGTCACGGCCCAACAGGAAGTAGTCATGACCGAACAGGAAGTAGTCACGGCCCAAACAGTAAGTAGTCATGACCCATACAGGAAGTAGTCACGGCCAAACAGGAAGTTGTCACGACCGAACAGGAAGTAGTCACTGCCCATACAGGAAGTAGTCACGGCCCAACAAGAAGTAGTCATGGCCCAACAGGAAGTAGTCACGGCCCAAACAGGAAGTAGTAACCTCCCAACAGGAAGTAGTCACGGCCTAAACAGTAAGTAGTCCCGGCCAACAGGAAGTAGTCATGACCGAACAGGGATTAGTCACGGCCCAACAGGAAGTAGTAGTCACTGCCCAAACAGGAAGTAGTCACGGCCCAACAGGAAGTAGTCACAGTCACAGCCCAACAGGAAGTAGTCATGACCGAACAGGAAGTAGTCACGGCCCAAACAGTAAGTTGTCACAACCGAACAGGAAGTAGTCATGACCCAAACAGGAAGTAGTCACGGCCCAAACAGTAAGTTGTCACGACCAAACAGGAAGTAGTCATGACCCAAACAGGAAGTTGTCACGGCCCCCCAACAGGAGAGGAAGTAGTCATGACTGAACAGGAAGTAGTCACGGTCCAACAGGAAGTAGTCATGACTGAACAAAGTAGTCACGGCCCAACAGGAAGTAGTCATGACTGAACAGGAAGTAGTCACGGCCCAACATGAAGTAGTCACGGCCCAAACAGTAAGTTGTCACGACCAAACAGGAAGTAGTAGTCATGACCCAAACAGGAAGTAGTCACGGCCCAACAGGAAGTAGTCACAGCCCAACAGGGAGTAGTAGTCATGACCAAACAGGAAGTAGTCACGGCCCAAACAGTAAGTTGTCACGACCAAACAGGAAGTAGTCATGACCCAAACAGTAAGTAGTCACGACCAAAAAGGAAGTAGTCATGACCCAAACAGGAAGTAGTCACGGCCCAACAGGAAGTACTCATGACCGGACAGGAAGTAGTCATGACCCAAACAGGAAGTAGTCACGGCCCAACAGGAAGTAGTCATGACCGAACAGGAATTAGTCACGGCCCAACAGGAAGTAGTCACGGCCCAAACAGTAAGTAGTCACGGCTAACAGGAAGTAATCATGACTGAACAGGAATTAGTCACGGCCCAACAGGAAGTAGTCACAGCCCAACAGGAAGTAGTCATGGACCAAACAGGAAGTAGTCACGGCCCAAACAGGAAGTAGTCACGATCAAACAGGAAGTAGTCATGACCCAAACAGGAAGTAGTCACGGCCCAACAGGAATTAGTCATGACCAAACAGGAAGTAGTCACGGCCCCACAGGAAGTAGTCATGACCCAAACAGGAAGTAATCACGGCCCAACAGGAAGTAGTCATGACTGAACAGGAAGTAGTCACGGTCCAACAGGAAGTAGTCATGTCTGAGTTTAATCTCAGCTTCATCTCAACTTAATTTCAGCTTCATCTGAGCTTAATCTCAGTTTAATCTGAACTTCATCTCAGCTTCATCTGAGTTTAATCTCAGCTTCATCTGAGCTTCATCTCAGCTTCATCTGAGCTTAATCTCAGCTTCATCTCAGCTTCATCTCAGCTTCATCTGAGCTTAATCTCAGTTTAATCTCAACTTAATCTCAGCTTCATCTGAGTTTAATCTCAGCTTCATCTCAACTTCATCTCAGCTTCATCTCAGCTTCATCTCAGCTTCATCTGAGCTTCATCTCAGCTTCATCTAAGCTTCATTTCAGCTTCATCTGAGCTTCATCTCAGCTTCATCTGAGCTTCATCTCAGCTTCATCTCAGCTTCATCTGAGCTTCATCTGAGCTTCATCTCAGCTTCATCTGAGCTTCATCTGAGCTTTATCTCAGCTTCATCTCAGCTTCATCTGAGCTTCATCTCAGCTTCATCTGAGCTTCATCTCAGCTTCATCTGAGCTTCATCTCAGCTTCATCTCAGCTTCATCTGAGTTTCATCTCAGCTTCATCTGAGCTTCATCTGAGCTTCATCTCAGCTTCATCTGAGCTTCATCTCAGCTTCATCTCAGCTTCATTTGAGCTTAATCTCAGCTTCATCTCAACTTCATCTCAGCGTCATCTCAGCTTCATCTGAGCTTCATCTCAGCTTCATTTGAGCTTCATCTCAGCTTCACCTGAGCCCCATCTGATCTTCATTTATACAAACCGTCATTGCTCTGAGAGGCCGAATATTCACACAATGATCAACGTGTCACAGTGCCTCCATCAGGAAAATCATTTCAGACCTCACAGCTTCACACACACACTTCCAACAACTTAATAATCATCATGGCGTCTGAACCAGAGCTTCTAAATCAACCTGATTATGGAGAAATTGTTTGTAAAAGTCCACGATGAAACGATCACTGACCGAAACTAAACTGCTGTCAGTCCTGGAAAAGTTACTAGAAGTCATGTTTGTTTTAGAAACAAA
Source organism: Hirundichthys speculiger (assembly GCA_018398805.1). Classification (NCBI taxonomy): domain Eukaryota; kingdom Metazoa; phylum Chordata; class Actinopteri; order Beloniformes; family Exocoetidae; genus Hirundichthys; species Hirundichthys speculiger. The sequence goes on along the minus strand of JAGFBZ010002012.1, from coordinate 296,771 downwards.
AAAAGAAAATCCCATCAAAGTGGGTCAAAAACAACCACAGACAAACATAAACGTGCAATATAAAATTTAAGAGAAAAAGAAATAAAGTCATGTGGGCAGAACTAAGTTCCCCCGAACTGCCTGGAAGGATTTAAGAGGAGACGAGTTTCCAGGAGACCATAGAAGAAGAACTGAGGTTCACTGGAGCTGATCTGAGACCAGTAGACTCCTGGAGCGAAACCAGTTCACTGTAACCTCTTCAGACCAGAACTCCAGTTACTTCCAGTTATTACTGCTAAAGCTGCTAACAGTATTATCACCAGCAGGTGCACAGGTAGACTCCAGGTGCTGCTCAAGCTCCTCCCCCTTTGACCAGGTAATCAGCTGTTGTTTTAAAACAAAACTGTAATTCTACAAAAGTCAAGATTTTACAACAAAAACGAATTTGATGTCAAGAAATGTTTGATATTAGGAGATAAAGTTGCAATTTTCTGTGAAAGAGTTTCATTCTGAAAGTCAATATTTCACAAGAAAAAGTTGGGATTTCTTTTTAAATTCAGTGATATGACAAAATCTCAAGGAAATAAAATTAAAGAGGTAAATTTGGAATTTTTTGATATAAAGTTGTAATATTGCTATTTGAATATACATGAATATGCTTCATGTGTGATCCAAGTCAGTTGTTTCTTCTGAAAAGCAAGGACCGACCTCTCTCTGCTTCTGACCCTAATAACAGTAGCTTCTTTCATTGGACAGATTCACTGATTTCACACTATCTCGCTCCGTTTGTGAGTTGTGAAACATCACAATCAGTAAATGTTATTTCTGTTCAGAAAAAGTGAGCTGTGCCACTCTTGCAGATCATACCGTACTGTACCGTACCGTCTTCTTCCGCTTATCCGAGGTCGGGTCGCGGGGGCATCAGCCGGAGTAAGGAAGCCCAGACCCCCCTCTCCCCATCCACTTCTTCTAGCTCCTCTGGGGGGATCCTGAGGCGTTCCCAGGCCAGCCGAGAGACATAGTCCCTCCAGCGTGTACTGGGTCTTCCCCGGGGTCTCTTCCCAGTGGGCCGTGCCCAGAACACCTCACCAGGGAGGCGTCCAGGAGGCATCCTAACCAGATGCCCGAGCCACCTCATCTGGCTCCTCTCGATGCGAAGGAGCAGCAGCTCTACTCTGAGCCCCTCCCGGATGACAGAGCTTCTCACCCTATCTCTAAGGGAGAGCCCGGCCACCCTGCGAAGGAAGCTCATTTCAGCCGCTTGTATCCACCATCTTGTTCTTTCGGTCACTACCCAAAGCTCATGACCATAGGTGAGGGTGGGAACGTAGATTCGACCAGTAAATCGAGAGCTTCGCCTTCCGAATCAGCTCTCTCTTCACCACAACAGACCGGCGCAGCACCCGCATCACTGGAGATGCCGCACCGATCCGCCTGTCGATCTCCCGCTCCATCCTTCCCTCACTCGTGAACAAGATCCCGAGATACTTAAACTCCTCCACTTGGGGAAGGACCTCATCCCCAACCCGGAGAGGGCACTCCACCCTTTTCCGGCTGAGGACCATGGTCTCGGATTTGGAGGTGCTGATTCTCATCCCAGCCGCTTCACAACCGGCTGCGATTCGCTCCAGCGAGAGTTGTAGATCACGGCTTGATGAAGCCAACAGAACCACATCATCTGCAAATAGCAGAGACCCAATCCTGAGGCCACCGAACCGGATCACCTCGACACCTCGACTGCGCCTAGAAATTCTGTCCATAAAAGTAATGAACAGAATCGGTGACAAAGGGCAGCCTTGGCGGAGTCCAACCCTCACTGGAAACGAATCCGACTTACTGCCGGCAATGCGGACCAAACTCTGGCACCGGTCGTACAGGGACCGGACAGCCCGTATAAGGGAGTCCGGCACCCCATATTCCCGAAGCACCCCCCACAGGAATCCCCGGGGAACACGGTCGAACGCCTTCTCCAAGTCCACAAAACACATGTAGACTGGTTGGGTGAACTCCCATGCCCCCTCCAAGACCCTGAAGAGGGTGTAGAGCTGGTCCACCGTTCCACGGCCAGGACGAAAACCACACTGCTCCTCCTCAATCCGAGATTCGACTATCCGACGGACCCTCCTCTCCAGGACCCCTGAATAGACCTTCCCAGGGAGGCTGAGGAGTGTGATCCCCCTGTAGTTGGAACACACCCTCCGGTCCCCCTTTTTAAAGAGGGGGACCACCACCCCAGTCTGCCAATCCAGCGGTACTGTCCCCGACGTCCACGCAATGCTGCAGAGGCGTGTCAACCAAGACAGCCCCTCAGCATCCAGAGCCTTGAGGAACTCCGGGCGGATCTCATCCACACCCGGGGCCCTGCCACCGAGGAGCTTTTTAACCACCTCGGCAACCTCAGCCCCAGAGATAGGAGAGTCCACCCCTGAGTCCCCAGACTCTGCTTCCTCAATGGAAGACGTGTCGGCGGGATTGAGGAGGTCTTCGAAGTATTCCCTCCACCGATCCACAACGTCCCGAGTCGAGGTCAACAGCTCCCCATCCCCACTGTATACAGTGTTGACGGAGCACTGCTTCCCCCTCCTGAGACGCCGGTGGTGGACCAGAATCTCTTCGAAGCCGTTCGGAAGTCGTTCTCCATGGCCTCTCCAAACTCCTCCCATGTCCGAGTTTTTGCCTCAGCAACCACCAAAGCCGCGTTCCGCTTAGCCCGCCGATACCTGTCAGCTGCCTCCAGAGTCCCACATGCCAAAAAGGCCTTTATAGGACTCCTTCTTCAGCTTGACGGCATCCCTCACTGCTGGTGTCCACCAACGAGTTCTGGGATTGCCGCCACGACAGGCACCAACGACCTTACGGCCACAGCTCCGGTCGGCCGCCTCAACAATAGAGGCCCGGAACATAGCCCACTCGGACTCAATGTCCCCTGCCTCCCTCGGAACATGATCGAAGTTCTGCCGGAGGTGTGAGTTAAAGCTCCTTCTGACAGGAGACTCTGCCAGACGTTCCCAGCAGACCCTCACAACACGTTTGGGCCTGCCAGGTCTGACCGGCATCCTCCCCCACCATCTGAGCCAACCCACCACCAGGTGGTGATCAGTTGACAGCTCCGCCCCTCCCTTCGCCCGAGTGTCCAAGACATGCGGCCGCAAGTCCGACGATACGATTATGAAGTCGATCATCGAACTGCGGCCTAGAGTGTCCTGGTGCCAAGTGCACATGTGGACACTCTTACGCCTGAACATGGTGTTCGTTATGGACAGTCCATGACGAGCACAGAAGTCCAACAACGAAACACCACTCTGGTTCAGATCGGGGGGGCCCTGCCTCCCAACCACACCCCTCCAAGTCTCACTGTCATTGCCCAGTGAGCATTGAAGTCCCCCAGCAGAACGAGGGAGTCCCCAGATGGAACATTCTCCAATACTCCATCCAAGGACTCCAAAAAGGGTGGTTACTCTGAACTGCTATTTGGTGCGTAAGCACAAACAACAGTCAGGACCCGTCCCCCCCACCCGGAGGCGGAGAGAGGCTACCCTTTCGTTCACGGGGTAAACCCCAATGTACAGGCGCCAAGTCGGGGGGCAATAAGTATGCCCACACCAGCTCGGCGCCTCTCACCCGGAGCAACTCCAGAGTGGAAAAGAGTCCAACCCCTCTCGAGGATACTGGTTCCAGAGCCCAAGCCATGTGTCGAGGTGAGTCCAACTATATCTAGCTGGAACCGCTCGACCTCACACACCAGCTCAGGCTCCTTCGCCGCCAGAGAGGTGACATTCCACGTCCCTAGAGCTAGCTTCTGCAGCCGAGGATCGGACCGCCAGGCTCACTGCGCACCCGACCTCTATGGCCCCTCCTGCAGGTGGTGAGTCCACTGGAGTGGGGGCCCATGTTTCCCTTTCGGGCTGAGACCGACCAGGCCCCATGGGCAAAGGCCCGGCCACCAGGCGCTCGTCTCCGAGCCCCACCTCCAGGCCTGGCTCCAGAGGGGGGCCCCGGTGACCCGCGTCCGGGCAAGGGAAATCTTGGGCCTCGGTTCTTCTCCATCATAAAGGTCTTTATGAGCCACACTTTGTCTGGTCCCTCACCTAGAGACCTGTTTGCCATGGGAGACCCTTCCAGGGGCATAAAGCCCCCGACAACATAGCTACCATAACCCCTCCACCACGATAAGGTGGTGACTCATGGAGGAGATCATATTAATGATCATATTAATGCAGATCATATTAATGTATTAAGTATTAATGTGATATTAATGTTTTGTTTGTGAAGGGAGCATCTACTGAGGTTCTAAGTACTTTCAACAGCAAGAAAAAGATAGTGTTCCCTCTTACTGGATAAATTCATAAATCATTTACTTTGAAAGTTGCCACAGTTGGCTCACTGTCTCATAAAGTAACCTCAAAATAGGATCATACCATATGAACTGTACACCAAACTGTAGCTTATTAAAGAGCATATTCAACTAATATCTAAATGGGTTGACAGTCTCAGTCAGTAGTATTTGATCTGCACTTTTATGGCACTTTATAACTTTAGGTAAATACTACAAACCACTTTTTTTTATTAAAGCCTTTCTCTCTCTCTCTCTCACACACACATTCACGTGTAGCACTCCTTACTTTATTAAGTTACTAATAACTAATGTTTTACTTCCTAAAAATATAACCAGGTTAAAAATTAAAATAAACGTGAGGTGAGAAACTGCTGGTTGAAATCCGTAGAGATAATTATCACTGCATCAGCTATGGGGATGGTGTCACATGTGGTATTAATACAAATGAACCCTCTCAGGAGACAGTATGGATTGAAACTTACAACTAACAGTGGATTTAAATATATCTGGGGTGCTCACGTGCTCCTTCACCATCATATGACCAAAATTACATCATCTGTAGTTAACAAGCACCTTGTGAGCAATTCTACCGGTCTGTCTGAAGTCTTTCTGAATGAAACACATTCCCACATTCAAATTCATAATATCTTATCTTTTTCTAAAAAATGGTACATTTCCTCAGTCTGCACAAGTCTGTACAGTCCAATATCTGTTTCCAACAACAGAAATCATCCCTGCTGGCTGTTTGAAAGAGTGGAGGTTAAACCTTTACCTAAATCTATCACACCAAAGAAAAATTACATTAAAAAAAACAAAACAATCAATGGCCTATACAGAAATAAAGTTGTGTTGATCTGTTCTTTTTTTTTATGTTATTGCTCAACTGTCAAGGTCAAAATATATGACCAAAAATATAAATTTCTCAGTGTGAAAGTTCCACAGAAGCTTTAGAAATAGATTGAACTCCAATATAGGCTCGAATAGCAGGTAGTCAATCAAAATGTTGAGTCTAATGAGTTGTGAAACAAGGAAGCCCATACCTTCATGACCAACAGGCAAAACTCACTTTCAATATTATGATGACAGAGCACCCTGATGGCTGCAGTAATAAAACCCCAGAGAAAGACCTCATTCATCTTTGCTCCCCTCTGTTGCCAATGGGACGACACCACTGATGCACTCTCAAAGGGTGGACACAGATTTTATTTGGTACCCAAAAATAAAATATTACAAGGCAATCTCATCAGATAAGGAAGGTTTATAAGCACCTTGATCTGTACAAACATATGTAAAATATTAACAATACACGATGCAGTCTGATTTTACGACAGGACACGAGGATACATTACAGAACCCAGATATCCTGCCAGACAAACTCACCTCTGAATTTAGTTAAAAAATCATCTATAAGGATGTGGTCCATGGGTTAGACATTTGCCGATTGTGCTAGTAAAAGTGGCATATTATGCTAGTGGCAGTGCTCGTTTTTTTTGCCCAAATTATGCCCGCTTTTCAAATTTATGCTACTTTTTTTTTTTAATTATTCCGTGCACAAACTTCACAACTCACAAGACAAGTTTGAAAATGTATTTTATTAACTCTGGCCTGACGTTCTGGGCCCGGTTGTTCAAAACCTGGGTAACTTTATCCGGCGATTAATCTGCTATCCAGCGGATAGTTATCCAGCTAACAAAAATAGGATGCACGAAGCCTGGATAGCGTGGTGGATAACTATCCGCGGATAGCTTGCTAACCATCGCGTGTAGCAGAACGTGACACAGTTTGCGCAAGGTTTTGCACTCAAATGGCCTCCAGTTACCATGGTAAAGTATGCAAATTTCGAGTAAACAACAAACTGTGCGCGTGCTAGCAGCACGCGCTGGGTTTCAAAACAAATAAAAACAAATACATTGAAAACTAAACCATGCAGTTTCTGACAAAGCCCTGGATAACAAATTTAACATTGAATAATCTCGCTCGTTTCTGAACCACGCAGTCCGGCTTGACTTCTCTAATTCGTTCTCTAACAGTTAATTAGCGCTTGTTATATTGAAGCATCACACTTGCTTGCAAAAGTAATGGAACCAACTGTTAATAGTAATCTATCGTTTTTAGTAGCTGAGATCTTTGTTTTCTTGAATTATTCTAAAATTGTGCTATTAAGACAAGAAAATATACGGATTATGCTAGCAGTGCTACTTTTGGAAAAAGGGCAACAATTATGTTCAATTCCTCAGATTTTGCCAAAAATTATGCTAGCACAATCGGCAAGAGCCTAGCATGGGTACACGCCCTACAAATGTGAAAATCACACGCTGATCTGGTTTAGTTTCTTCAGGTCCATTTATTTATATAGCTAAACTCAGTCATGTCTTGGGTGTCTGTTAACATTTGCAACCATCTCTGAAAATGTTCATCTGCACTCAGACACAAAACATCTGAAAATGAAGATGATAAAAGACCATTTAGTTCCAAAAGAGAATAAAAAGATAAAGACTTTAAGATTTGTTTAATGGTGAGGCCATAGATTATGGAGAACAGTAGATTGATCCCTCGCTCTTCCGGGTTCTAAAGTGTCCCTGGGCAGGATACTGAATCCCACATTACCCCGACTTAAAAAAAACTCCACAAGCCAGTGCTCTGGAAGCGCTGGTGCCAAGTCCAGATAATACGTAACATGACAGACCTGGACCAATTCAGGTGATTATTATGCATTGGACAGTTGTAAAATGGACTTTACTGTAGGCTTGTCTCTGGTTTGTTTGTTGTTTTTTTCTCTTTAATATGGAGGACACTTTCATTTTAGACAGGGCAGTAAATCCTGATACTGATCCTGAAATTTGCTCAAATGGAAAATTTAAGTTAAGTTTTTTAAATGAGATTAATCACAAACAATTTAGTTTTGAAAATAATGTGGATCCTGAGTTAAATGTCTACAAAGATTACATATTAAATGCTAAATATTATACTGAAACTCAATTGGATTGCCTTAACTTAGAGGGCTTCTCAATGCTACATTTTAATAGTAGGAGCCTTTATACTAATTTTGAAAAAATAAAAGATTATGTGCTATTGTTAAAACATACTTTTCACATAATTGCCATAAGTGAGACCTGGATTTCTGACCATAGGTATGAAAACTCTTTTCAATTGGAAGGGTATGATTTCTACAGTGCAAATCGGAAGAATAAGCGAGGTGGTGGTGTTGGCTTTTTGTGCAAAAAGACTTTCAGTGTAAACAAATTGACTGCACAGTGGTAGATGATTTAATGGAAAGCCTCACAATTGAAATTGCTTCAGTAAAATTCAAAAGTATAACTTTAAATTGTATTTACCGGACACCTGGATCTTGTATTGAACAATTCACAACTACAGTAGTTGACCTTATCAGAAAAGTAGGAAACAAGAAAATGTTTTTTGTTTGTGGTGACTTGAATATTGATCTGTTGAAATGGAAAGAGCATAAGTTAACAACTGATTTCTGTAACACAATGTTTAGCTTTGGCCTTTGGCCTCTTATAGACAAACCCAGTAGGATTACTAAGGACACAGCCACACTTATCGATAATATTTTTTCGTCTGCTATTGTCCAAACAACATGTGGGTTGCTCATAAATGATATAACTGACCACCTTCCTATTTTTATGATCATGCATAGTACAAAATCTTCAAATACACCCCAGAATAGTGAATCTTTATTTAGGTTAGGACGGTTAAGAACCCCAGGAAGACTGGAATCTTTAAAGGAAGAACTCAAAAGTTGTAATTGGGAGACTGTCTATGTGGAGGATCCAAACCAAGCATATGAGGCTTTTCTTATGATTTTTTTAAATGCATATGATAAGCACTGTCCTATAAAAAAGTATTCAGTAAAAGGTAAAGATTCAAATAAAGAACTATCCTGGATGACAAAAGGCCTCCAAAAGTCTTGCCAAAAGAAAAAATTACTTTACAAACAATTTTTACAATAAGAACCAATGAAAGTGAACATAAATATAAGTTATATAAAAATAAACTGACGACACTCATAAGACAACAAAAGAAAAAATTCTACTCTGAAAAGTTAGAAGCCAGTAAAAACATATGCAAAAAACTTGGAAAGTAATAAATCATATCATTAGAAATAAATCCACACAAACTGAATTTCCAAATTTTTTTGGGATATCAGTGGCTCAAAAGTTGAGACACTTAAAGACAATAACGAATAATTTTAACGATTATTTTGTTAATGTCGGACCAACCTTGGCAACCAAATTATTGTGGACAATCAAGACAAAGAACTCTTTAATGGTTTAATTAAACAGAATCTAAATTCTATGTTTCTCTGTGGGATTGAAGAAAGGGATATTATTGAAGTTGTAAATAAGTTCAAAAATAAAACATCAACTGATGTAAACCTTATAGATATGTCTATACTTAAAGAGGTCATTCATTTTATTGTTAAACCTCTAACCTACATATATAACCTTTCCTTCCAAACAGGCATCTTCCCACAAGACATGAAATTAGCCAAAGTAGTTCCCATCTTTAAAAATGGTGACAGACACAGTATGGACAATTACAGGCCAGTAGCTTTATTGCCACAATTTTCAAAGATTTTAGAAAAGCTCTTTATAAAACAACTAGATAACTTTATTGAAAAATATAATATTTTAAATGAGCAACAATATGGATTCAGAAAGAACAGAACAACTACATATGCAGTGATGAAAATGGCTGAAGAAATAGCAGATGCAATCGATAACGATCTTCATACAGTAGGTATTTTCATAGATTTAAGTAAAGCTTTCGACACCATTGATCATAACTATTTGCTGGAAAAAATGAAACACTATGGATTTAGAGGGACAGTTCATGCCTGGCTGAAAAGTTATTTAGAAAATAGACAGCAATATGTTCAAATAAACCAAGCAATGTCCGAATTTAAACCGGTCACCTGTGGATTGCCTCAGGCTCCATCATTGGCCCCAAATTATTTATTCTCTTTATTAATGATATTTGTTATGTTTCTGATAAGTTAAAATGTATTATATTTGCTGATGACACAAATTTGTACTCCTCCGGGAGAAATTTAGAAGAACTTTTGCACATTGTTGAACAAGAACTTGGAGTGCTCAAAACTTGGTTTGATGTTTAATAAATTATCTCTTAATATAAAGAAAACCAAATTTATGGTATTTGGAAACCAAGCTGGAAGTAATATTAAATTAAAAATCTTTAACACTGAAATTGAAAGGGTCTGGGAGACCAAATTCCTCGGGGTTGTGATCGATCATAAACTTAACTGGAAAAAACATGTTGAATATGTAAAAGGGAAAATCTCGAAATCAATAGCAATCATGTACAAAACCAAAGACATGCTGAACCATAAAAGTTTATATTTAATTTACTGTTCACTGATACTTCCTTATTTAATTTACTGTGTGGAACTATGGGGATCTACGTTTAAAACCATAACTGATAAAATTGTTTTACTACAAAAACGAGCTATACGCATCATAAATAAAGCGGGATATTATGATCATACTAATCCATTATTTTTAAATTCTCATATTCTGAAGTTTAGAGACTTGGTTTATTATAGAACAATGCAAATCATGTTTAAAGCAAAAAATAAAACACTACCAGACAGTGTGCAGAAGTTTTTCATAGCGTCTGAGAGTAAATATGAGTTAAGAGATGGATGCAGATTTTTGTTACCAAAAGCGATAAAAGAAGTTAAAAGAAGATGTATTTCTTTTATAGGGGTCCAGCTGTGGAATAGTGTTGATCTTAAACTTAAGCAATGTACTTCCTTTGTTATGTTCAAAAAATCATTATGTGCATTTATATTTGGGAGTTATGGCTGTAATTGAAAAAAGGGGAAAAGAGATATGTATGTGTATGTATATGCATCTATGTGTGTACATGTATGTATGCAAGTGTATGTACAGTATATGTATATATTATATGTTTGTTTTTTTGTTTGTTTTTTGTTTGTTTGTTTGTTTTTTTCTTTTTCTTTTTTCTTCCCACTTGACACTATATATTGTGTAGCTTAAGTTGTATAGTAGGCGGGCATTAATAAGCTTTGCTTCTGCCTGAGCCTTTTTCAGTCAAACTGTAATTTTTTTTGTCTCTTCCTTGTTTGCCTTGAAAGGTTGACTGAAATAAACTTAAACTAAACTAAAAAAACTAAACTAAAAGGGAGATCCAGATTAATATGCAGAAAACGATCCCAAAAGAGAAAGGCTGCCAGGAGATGCCGGCTTTAGACTTGTCTGATCTTGTTTCCTCTTGTAAAGCACATCGTAACAGCATTAATATTATATTTATATTAAATATTTTCACAACTGAGGATTCATGTGTTAGATTTGTAGAAGGAAATGAAGAACAATCTGGGTTTACCACACTGTTGTTCTCTGCAGTGCCATTATTCATCATCTCTGCAGCAGTAAATAACCCTACGATCACAGATAAACTTCTACTGCTGAGCCTAATCAATCACAGCGTGTGATTTTACTTTCCTTCCCAAAATTTGGCCTCTGAAACAAAAACTTGTAACAAACACGTGTGGCGGGTCAGGTGCTGAAGCCAAAGGGCCTCAACGAAATCTTTCTGTGACCGTACAGAGTTTGTGTAAATAGGAAGGCTCATGAATAATGCTTGTAATTTACAGCTCACACTTCCACTCATGGCGCCACATATTCAGCACCTCTAGTGTTTAAAAATTTTGTCCCATTCTCAAAAACGTCTTTGAATATAAAAAAATTGTCAAAGAAAACTACAGGAAAACAATTTTTTTCCCAATCTGATGGGGTCAGGGTTAGGGTCAAAATGGAAGACATCTCCAAAGATGGTCAAGAGCAGGTGAGTAAAGATCCTAAAGGACTTCCAGATTTAAACTGGCAAACTAGTGACGGCTAGTTAGCCTCACATAGTGGTCGTTGTTAAACATCGAAAAAGCAACGTCAGATAGAAGGAACACAAGAAGCTTGAGAATTACAGAGAGTTGAAAGAAGAAGCAGGAAAGATGTGGGGTGTGAAGGCAACAGTGGCGCCAGTAGTGATTGGGGTACAGGCGGTTGTAACGCCCAGTCTGAGCGGATGTCTCTAGGAACAACATCTGAGACAGGAAGTTTACTCAAATTAACCATGACACTTGATTGAAAAAAAAGTTTGTCTTTTAAAAACTGTATATAAATTTCTGGTTGCATAAGTGTAACATTATAGTCATGGAACCTTTCTGCTACGAGCAAAGAACTTCCCTAGTAGTAATTTCAATAAGGGGACTGAGAACCCCTTTCTCCCTGGTGGATTAGCGGTAGTGCTAACACCTACCATGTGGGAAGTTCGGGTTTGTGTCCCGGTTGCATCAAGATCGGCATCCGGGATAAAACTTAATAAAACGCTCTGCTGTAGCGACCCTGAACAGGGAGCAGTTGCAAAAGGAAGCAAGCATGCTAAGTACCCCCTTATTGCTTCCATAGGATTTAAGAGGGTAAGCTACAGCCAGATGCTGCTGAGGTGCTGCATCAGGAGGTGTGCAGATCTCTATAAACGTACACTTTGGCGGTTTACTGGTCTGTAGCATTCTGTTTTTTTTTTTATCATACCATGAGGGAAATTCACATTCAAATTCAAATTCAAATATACTTTATTAATCCCCCAAGGGGGAAATTCAAGTTTTAGTACACCAGGAAAAATCTGGTGTACTAGAGGAGCTGCCGGTGTCCAGCGCTCCTTTTCATGCCCGGTCCCGTGGTCCGAGTGCTAACTCCAGTTAACAGCCGTTAGAACCAGTATATCTCCATCATGATGACCAGTGAGATATCTCCAGGTCAGAGGAGGAAACACCGATGAACCAGACCGTCTCCTCTGGGAAGACTGAGCTCCATTCAGTCCGGCGAGCGACGGAGCCGACCGTCCCAGAGCCCGGTTCATCATGCGGACCGGACCAGGCCGTTGTCGTCTCCCCCGGCGGTGCTGGGCCCCACCAGGTCACCAGACGGCCCCTGCCAGGTCAGCTGACCCATCCGGCGTGTAGACAGCTGGACGGGGGCAGCATGCCGCCGCCGCCGCTACGTCGGGGGCCCGTCCCGGCTCAGTGACGCTGCAGCCCGGATCCAGTGGCGGTGGTTGCCGCGGGTAGCAGTTCAGGGCTACTTAGCTTAGCTTTCCCGAACCGGCCTCCAGCGACACCGTCCATGTCCGCGGCGGCAGGTCTCCACCAGCCGCAAGAGGACCGATCCGCCCCCTGCAGACAGTATGTAGACATCCGACCGCAGATCACCACAAACCGGCACAAACTGGAGCGTCCAGCGTCCAGCGTCGCAGGGACAAGTCCCCGTAGCAGCATGGAAACCATTTCAAAACAATTTGGAGTTCAAAGTTCTAGAGTAAAAAAAAAAAGGTTAACAAGTGGAAAACATGTTGGAAAAAAAAAAAAGAATGGACCACAATTCTGATGAAATCAGTACAAGAAAATAACTTCTTCACATTATTACTGCCAAAGGTGGATCTACAAGGTCTTCAATCATTGGGCTACTTAGTTTCGCTCCATTTTTGTTCAAAAAGATACTAAAATTAACGCAACTGTAGCCTGAACGAGGGTTGAAGACTGAAGGTTAGACGATAAAACATCCCCAAATATGACAAATAGAAATGTGCCATCTTTTGACATACGTGGGTGCGCGGAGGTTTGCACCCTGACATGCACAACTTTTTGCTGCATGAAGGCTGGTATTTTCAGATAACAGGACTGATTAACGCAGCGCTCTCTCGGCAGCCCGCCGTTTCGTCGCCATAAGTGGGTTCAAATGGAAATGAAATTGAAGGCAGCTCTGATGTTTCACTCCACCCGTCCATGCTGAACCGAGGACAGGCTTCCTCCGAGCGGATGGTCTGGGGGGGGGGAAGGTGGGGGGGTCTGACAGGATTGTAAAGCGGCAGAATGAACAGATGTCTCCCAATGATTAATGTTCCTCCCCGGCTCGCCTCAGAGGAGCGGCGTGCTCACGCATCTGTAACCCTGCGCCTCCTCCCCGCCACTCCATAAAGCTAATTCCTCTCTATCTCTTCTATGACTTCATCCTTTCTTATACTTCTTCCATTAAAAGCGTATTTAAATTTGCCCAATTAAATCTTTTGTTACACTTGGAACTTTTCACTGGAATATTTTCCACGCAGTGTGTTGAGCTGAAGTCTTAGTCTCAGTCTCGGGAGTCGATTTGTAATTCAGAGGTTGAAAAGAAAACCCTCTTATGATGATGTGGTACCAGTATAGACATGAGAACTGGGTGTCAAACAGAAAATGTCACTGGTCTCCCCTCTTACTGTGATTCCAGCACAGGACTAATATTTAAGTGGTGTTAGCCTGACCCCTAGTGTCGAACGTGATCATTTAAATTTTATTTTTTAATGTAAAACAGATATTGTTTTGGTCACCTGCTGTTTCTTCCTTACACTGTGGGATTTTTATCCCATTTTCTTTTTATGCAGATTAGTTTTTCAAATCACCTTCACAATAGAAACACAAATCAAACAGTGCCTTAAAAGAGATAATCATATCTAATGATAATAATAATAATTATTATAACTGTTATCATAATCATACATTGTTTCAGTAGCCTAATTATGTGTCTTTGTTAATTGATTTATTGTTTTTGTTGATTTATTTCTTTATTTAGACCGTCTCTCTAAAGAAGCACAGAGCAACAGCGCCCCCTGCTGCAGGTCTGAGGAATCCCAACACTCTGGAAATTGCCCATTAAAATCCAGCACATAATGAACACCACGTCTGTGGTAAAGGGCTCGCATTAAATATTAACGCTTTCTCTCAATATTTTATATGGTCATTTTGTATTTAAATTGGATTTAATATTTAATATAAATACAAAACTAAGTGGGGTATTCTGTCTCAAACAGCCATCCAAACACCTTCCGTCTGACTGCAGGGAGTAACTACGACACAGAGAGCATACATATGTACATCCTCAGAGTTAAGACTCAAAGCAGGACACACTCTGAATATTCAGACCAGTCCCACCAGTGGATTTATGACTGGAGCTTATTGTCCTCTGGAGAAGAGAGGAGTGGGGAGGTGGGGGTGGCCATGGGAAGTGGGGGAGCGGGGGGGTGCAGAACTAGCAGCTCATTGGCTACCCTTTAAAACTGGAGGGTGCCGGGTGTTTCCCATCATGCTCTAGTGGTTCTCAAACTTTTAATCCTGCGTACCACCTGAGAAACTAGTACCACCATGATGACCAACTTTAAAACGTAGCCATATATGCCTTCTCCATTAGCTACAATTATCTATTGTTACCTGAATTTCGTTTGAAACGTTGTATTTTAAAATCGTAAACATACAATGCATTAGCATTAGCATGTAAATCTTTTTTTTTTTTTTTTTAAGTAAAAATGTTACAAATGTTAAAAATTTGGAAAGTCATGACGTTCCCCCGCGTACCACCAGAGGGCGCTCACGTACCACTGGTGGTACGCATACCACAGTTTGCGCACCACTGCTCTGGACAACGTGTTTGTTACAGTGTTAAGATCATCATTAATAATGTATAAACTGTTGATGCTGGGTTTTTTTTTTTGTTTGTTTGTTTTGTTTTTTTTAATCGCTCAGATTGTATTGTTTTTCTACTGCTAACCGTTTTGATGTAGGTGTAGACTATTTAGCACCATGAGGGAAATTCCATGTATAGTTATGAAGCATTTCACAGAACAGAATGTGTGTTATTGCTCTGATGGTGACCCTTTGGTCCATTTGTCCTGTTTCTCATCATCATTTCTCTAAGTGGAAATCTATGGCTGAAAGTGAATGAATAAGAGTTTTAACTATCAGAAATGGAATCATTAGCCCAGTCTAATGCAATGTAACAGCTTATATTGTGCACCGATGGGAAGTGATGTTTTATTCAGTAGCCAATGAGCTACTAGCTCCCACATTAACTCAGGTGTTACACCTGTCCCAG
This sequence comes from Hirundichthys speculiger, assembly GCA_018398805.1. Lineage (NCBI taxonomy): Eukaryota > Metazoa > Chordata > Actinopteri > Beloniformes > Exocoetidae > Hirundichthys > Hirundichthys speculiger. Next base: position 281,492 of record JAGFBZ010002012.1, on the reverse strand, counting down.
CTGTAGATGGGATGGAAATGTGGAATGTAGAAATGAAAATGTAACCGAGAAAATGTAACTCAATTAAATAAAAGTCCTTTGAAACATGTTTTAAAAAAAAAGGTATATATATGAATCATCAGAATGATACCATGAGATTATAAGTGAAAAGCAAACAGGACAGAAATAACAGATCAAACTTCTAGAATTGTCTAAATCACTACGACTACCTCTTAATCTGCACTTAAATTGTACCTTTTGACATTGTTTTGGGTTCTACAGAGCTTTAAAACTCATCCATTGTGTCGCTAATTTATCTAAATCATAGCGACAGACAAACAAGTTGGGTCTCATTCATGAAACGTGAGCAAAATAAATTTATGAGTGAATTTTGTTTAGGCATTCATGAAAATGTTCGTGGTTGTGAACTTTCCTTAGGTACCAACAAAATCTAATTAGATGTAGAGCTTGTGTAAAAAAGAAGTACTCATAAATATTGCTTCCCATTCTCAGACTTTGTAATGTTAATACATTATATGAACAGTTAAAACACGTGTTTTGAGCATGAGAATAAATTTTGAATATAATACATTTATCTTAATTGATGAGCATTTTGCATAATTCCGGAACAGGAAGTGAAGAAACACACACCAAGTGAGCAGAGTTTTGTCAGTTTGTTTGCTTTACATTCAAGTTCATATCAAATCATTTTTGCCTCATTGGACAGGAGACAGCATTAACTGCATTAGTCTGTGCCTCGCTGGCCCCCGTCATCTCATGGCCTGAGTCGGCCATGACAGTCCAGTTGGCGTCACTCCCTGTCTCTTGTCTGCTCTGTTTCCTGTTTTACTTTGAAGGTCTGTCTTGTCTCCATTGTTTCCTGCTTTGCTTCCTTCCTCTCGTTACCTTGATCTCCTGCACCTGCCTCTCGTTTATTGACTTGTATATTTAAATCTTGTCATCTCTCCTGTCTGTGCTGGTCCGTTGTTTTGTGTTTTCCGTTCTCTTCCGTCTTGTAAGTTCTCTACTGTGTTTTGATGCACCTCAGTGAGTGTTTTTCTGTTTTTTGATCCCTATGTTGGTGTGGATTACTTTTGTGGATTTGTTTAGTTTTCTTGGATTTTTGTCTTTGGTTAATAAATAGCTTTTGTTTTGTGACCTCCTGCGTTTGGGTCCTCCATCATGCTATTCTCCTATACTAACAGACCAAAAGAAAATAATTTGTCTTTGCTCGACATTAGTTAAAACAACCTCTATTACTAACTATTTTGTATGCAGTAGTGATGGGTCCAGCAACATCGATGCGTCGGCGCATGCGTCGAGCTCAGAGAGCAACACCCGTGTCGGTACGTGTCGGTACGCGTTTCGCCTTAAGAAAGTCACGTGACCCATACAGGTACTGTATCGAACTGACAGTGACGCGCCAAACTGTGTTTATAAGGAAGCGCATCTGTCGACGGGATGCACTGCCAAAAGAATCTCTGATCTTTTGTCACATGTCGTCAGAATCGGCAATCCGAACATCTCCCAGCTTGCCTTGCGGTTTCTTTGCACACCAGCATCATCTGTCCCTTGTGAGAGGAATAGAGTAAAGTTCAAATCTTTGGAAAAACTTATTTTTTTGAATAAAAATGTATGAAAAAAGAAATTCAGTCCACAAGCATCTTCATTCAAAAACACGGTCACTTCGATTTTCTAGTTATGATACATGTATCTGTATCTAAAGATATAGATACTTTAAGTTTAAATTCAGATATGCAATGATGCCATATACAATGGAGTAACTTATATTTTATCATCCTGTCAAATTAAACAAATATAACACTAATATAGATTTATGTGCAAAATGTAGTAGGGAGAAGGGGACATTATTTCACTGTGTATGGCAATGTAGTAAAATAAAATCTTTCTGGAACGAGGTTAAAATGGCCATGGAAAAAATTATTTTAAAGGGTATTCCACTAGATCCTGGCTTGTTTCTTTTAGGACTCTATCCAGAACAACACAAATACGGCAAAAAGAAAAAATATTTATAGATATGTCTCTCTTGTGTGCTAAGAGGTCAATAGCAATGTTTTGGAAAAAAATTAATAGACCTAGTATTACATATTGGCTTAGACAACTGTTTACAATTTTACCGTTAGAAAGAGTGACATATATCCGACGAGGCAAACAGGATATGTTCGAAGAAGTCTGGGGACCATTTGTTATTTTTGTAAAAAGCATAGACTTAACAAATGATGAGGAGGAATGAACATTGCTGCATGTGAACCCTGCAACAGATTATTAATTTATTTTACGAAGTTCACGATATACTTCGAGTGTGAACAAGATTTGAAGACTTATGCATAAGTTGTCCCGATATGTCTGTTTGTCTGTCTGAGATGTGTTTTTTGTTTGTTTGTTTGTTTGTCTGCTTGTTTGTAAAAAAAAAAAAAACAACTTATATTTTATTATTGCATACTTGGTCATATTGGTGTCAGTTGAGTCTGACAACTCAGTTGCCTGTAGGGATTTTTAATGTCCAGCAGGTGTCAGTATTCAGTGACACAGTATCGACATGTTTTAATACAGTTTGGCAACGTGTCGAAACGTTCCATGAGGCGTCATCAACCCATCACTAGTATGCAGGTAAAAACTCCTAAACCCATTTGATAACTATATTTATTAGACTTGATTTGCCTACACCTGCCATTAACATTTGTCACAGATACAGTTGATTCAGTTTTAGATTAAATCCAGATCGTCTCTCAGTTTATATTTGCTCGCTCCCTTCATGCTGCTTGTGACCAGTAATGGACCGGGCCATTATTTTCAGTGTACTGAACCACTAGAATCAGTTCATTAAAGACATTTGTTCACCAAATCTTTCAGTACTTCATCAGAACTCTGACCTATCAGCCAAACTGGACTAAAACACAGCTAGCAGTTTATAATTTAGCTCATGATTTCCAGCTTCCACCAGTGCTGTTGCTTTGACAAACAATCTTTTCAAAAATCTTGGCATCATGAACTCTGGTTTTAAATTATTGTAAGCCTTTTTGCCTTTTTTTACATTTTAGCATTGCTCTCAGACTTTAGCCTGATTCTGTCAGTTTACGCCACTGACAAACACTCACGTATGTCCAGATTTGACTCTTCTACTGAGTTCAGTGAATCAAGCTCTGATCCTGATGCAGCTGCACTGAGACTCTTCACTTCCTTTCATTATGGACCAGACAAAATATTTAATTTTGTGTTATTTGAGAATTTATGTTGAAGCAATGAAGATCTAGAAGGTGTGTGTTTTCCTTTGTCACTTATTACAGGTGGGTCAGAAAGGCAACGCAGCGTAGCTAACAGCTGGACACTGGGAACCAGGATTATTTTTCCATATCCTAGTTGAGGGCAGAGGATATTAGTTTAAGCCTGGATTAATGGTGGAAAAACGGCTAATTTGGGGTTCAGTGTCTAAAGAAACTTTGAGACATTGCAGGGTTGGGCATCAGACGTTTGGTTCGCTCTTCAGGTTGGAAGATGTTCCTACCTGTGGCATGTTTGAAAAGGGTGGCAAACAAATTCACATGTTTTGGAGGAAATATAGAGGAATGACAACAGACAAATATTGAAGTACAGCTAATTTAAGTTTAGTACTTTTAGGTTTTTACACAGATTTTGTTAGAACACGACTGACTAACATTTAGACGCGTTAGAAGCACTGACTTTGTAACTGAATTTGTAACTCTCTTATAAATAGTATTTCCTGTTTTATTTTGAAAGCACTTTCCCTGGAATGTGACTTCCTTTGATGGTTTGGGCTGTCCTCATTATCCTTACTTGTTTGTTGTTTTTAGTGCTAGTATGTACAGTAATATTGTTTAAAACCATTTGTGTTCAAATGTTTGTTTGAAAATGTTTGGTTCTGGCAAACAGGTAAGTAAATTTATCTACTTCACTTTATATGTTGTTGGGATATTAAATCACTATCATTATTATCACTACAATAATTATGTAGATAATAAAGTATAGGCTCACAAGCACGACCCCCCCCTCCCCCCCTCCAGGTGGTAACATCCCACTGAGCCTTCCAGCAGGTGAAGAAAACCATGTACTGGTCATATCTGTAGCAGTAACACAAGTGATAAAGGCCTTTTAATGGGCTGATAGCATCCAAAGCAAGTGGAAAAATTGTGATTTATTGGCTTCATTATTCCTTTACTTAGCCAGTCCCTCACCCATACAGATCACTGCTTTCTTTCCTTTTATAAATCGGCCTGTTCCTGAAATACATGTGGCTGTTTTCTGCCGCCTATTTAATGAGACAGAGAGAATAAAAGCTCATTTCAGTTTAATGTTAGCTATCATTACCACTGAGTGGGTACTACATACATACATACCGCACAGATGGGAAGAATTACACCGTTGAAGATGTCCCAAAACTCATCAGAAAAGATCTTAGTCATTTTTTTTATAAATAACTAGCATTATCCAGGTAACATACATCAACAGATGTAAATAAACCTGAGTCAGAAAAACAAAGCGAGGATTATTAGATACATCAGCTTTAAACACAAATGTTATTTGAGTGCCTCAGTTTATTATCACTGAATAGTAAACAAGACAAGTAAACGTCTTAACCTGGTTTCAGGAGGAAATTTAAGTATCTGACAAGGACAATCATAATGTTAATGTATTAAAAATGTGCTTCAGATGTGGAACCCAGTTGGATCCTGATCCAGTCTGTGGCCTCGTTGGTTTAACGCCAGATGAATCTGAAGCTGCTTTACCAGATAAAGCCTAAGTCATTATAACCTTTAACACACTCCTCGCGAGGCGTTTGATCCTTTTCAGATGGAAACAACAAGTGCCTCCATCTTTTTCCCACTGGGTCAATGATGTTGTGTATTTCTTAAAGCTAGAAAAAATCAAGTACACACTCAAGGGATCCTCTCAATCTTTTTTCAGAATATGGAGGCCCTTTCTTGACTTTTATGACTCCTTGCAGGAACCCCTAGGATGGAATTCACACAGGATTAATCGCAGCAGTGCCCCCCCCCCCCCCCCCAACCCCTTTTTTTTCTTTTTTTTAAATTCTAATTTATTTATTTATTTATTTTTCCCTTCTAATTATTTTTACCTTATGATTTACTTTTTGTTTTCTTTGTTGTATTTGGTTTTGTTTTGTGTCTGTCTTCTCTCTTTTTATATTTTCTTACTCCCTAATTATTTCATCTAAACCTATGGGTGGGTGAGATGGGAGTGGTGAACTCGCTGTCAATTTATTTGTTGAACAATGCTCGTTTATATTTTGGAGAGGAATGTGTAAAAAACTGAAGTGATTTGCATTTGTTCTGTTTTTCTCATCTCTGTGGGAAAATAATTGTAAAAAAACCAATAAAACATATTTACAAAAAAAAAAAATGTGCTTCAGAGGTAAAACTTGTGTGACCACCTTTTGATGATTCCAGGATAACTCAAGTTCTCAGGTGTTTTGTCAGGATGGAAATCCCCTGTCCTGAGCACAAGGCAACAACGGTGAGAAAGACTGTGGCAACAGTGTCCTGAGAGGACAGGAAAGAGACACTAACAGGGACACCAACAGAGACACCAACAGGGACACCAGCTAGGACGTTAAAAACAGAAGCACAAAGTTAGCAACAGGAAATATTGCATGTAAAAGAGTGAAGAAAGAGCTCTACGCAAGAATAACTGGTTCAGACCGCTTGAGTCCAAACTATAAGCTCTGTCAAAAAGGAAAAGTTTACATCTAATCTTAAAGGTGGACAGGGTAGACAAAGTTAGACATCCTGAATGCTAACTGGAAGTTGGTTCCACCAGAGGAAGAGCCTGCCTCTAATTTTAACTTTTAAAAAATATAAGACATAAACGTGCAGTTTTAGAGCCAAGAGCTCAGTAGAGAAACATGGATATATATATATATACAGTCATGGAAAAATTTATTAGACCACCATTCACTTTCTTGTTCATTTTAATACCTGGTACCACTAAACGTCATCATGTGACTAAAACAGACAGAAAAGAAAACACTGAATGCATAAAAGCAGTATTTTTGGCAGTACAACGCCATAGCTATTGATGTAAAAACTTAAGTGATTTAGGTTATAATCAAGAAAACCATGGAAAATGGTAAGATATCAGCTCTTAAATAAAACTCTTATGAGCAATCTTTGTGGTTATCGTTATGTTTGTCCAAACAAATGTACCTTTAGTTGTACCAGGCATTAAAATGAACAAGAAACTGAAGAAAACAAGGTGGTTTAATAATTTTTTCCATGATTGTATATATAAATATACATATATATATATATACATTTTTTAAGACAGGGGAGACCTTTGAAGGCTTTATATGTGAGATAAAGAATTTCATATTCTGTCCTGGATTTAACGGGAATCCTCCGACCTGCCAGGTAGCTCACCTGGTTCAGTAGATGTCCAGAGGCTGCAGTTGTTGCTGGTTCATTTCCCAACTTGTGACCCTTTGCTGCATGTCGACACTTTTCTCTCATTACCTCGTATTCCTGTCAGTTTACTCTCAATAAAGTATGGGGTGCCGAATGTAAAAACTTGATTACAGTTTTCAAACTGATATATTTTCAATACTTAGTTCATTTTTTTCACATTTAGCTCATTTTACACACATTTGAGACATAAATTATTTTAAAATTTTGTTATATGTGAACGAAAATGAAATGTTAAATCTAAATGTTAAATGTTAAATCTAAATATTTAGATTTAACATTTAGATTTAGATTTAACATTTAGATTTAGATTTAATATTTAGATTTAGATTTAGATTTAATATTTAAATTTAACATTTAACATTTAGATATAGATTTAACATTGAGATTTAGCATTTAAATTTAGATTTAACATTTAGATTTAGCATTTAGATTTAACATTTAGATTTAGATTTAAGATTTAGATTTAGATTTAATATTTAGATTTAGATTTAACATTTAGATTTACAATTTGACATTTAGATTTAACATTTAACATTTAGATTTAGATTTAGCATGTAGATTTAACATTTGAAAACCTTATCTGCCAGTTACAGAACCGATTTAAAGATCAGGAACAATTAATGTTCCTGTCCCTCCTTGACCACCAGAAGTTTCAGACATATCGTAAGTAATTTTCCGCATCCCACCATTTCCAGCTTGACACCAGAGCCACGGAGCTCTTTTTGATGATCTGACCTGTTTAAAAACAGAAGTGACTGTGAAGTAGACCATGACGGATTTGTCCCTAAGATCTCATTGGTTTCCTACACAGCAAACACCTGCATGACATCATGCCACGTACAGACTGACGTGTCTGTCCGTGACTATTCCCACAATCCACCACAACTGCTGACCAGACATCCTCTGACCTCAAGAGAATAAAAACGTATGACAGTAATACAGTGATGCGTAATCGAGAGGTCGAGCCATTTATGCACATCCACATGTGACCAGGTGGACGCGCTCTTTTACGCGCTGACATCTGGGTTGCGCTTTCCGCAAACTCATTATCTTGCAATTGCGGGTAGCGGCTGTTCTGACCACCCGCTACCCTAAACCCACGATCGCAGGATACCGAGTTTGGGTAAGGGAGTCGGCATAGCGGGTTGCGGCTTTAGGGAGGATGGCATTAGGGTTACCAACCGTCCCGATTTTCCCGGGACATCCCGTTTTTTAGGTGAATTTTATTTGCCCCGTGAAGAACTGCTCTCGTCCCGCATTTCAATCATAGTCTTGACAGCATTTTTTAATGGAATGTTTATGAAGCATTTCGTCCAGTGATAGACTGCTGATTGATGACACATTATAAACAGGGAGTTTTGATAGGCTACTATGCCCCAAAACTCAATGTTTACAAAGTATTTTGTCCAATGATAACAGACTGGTGTATGATGACACATTCTGATCAGGGAACTGTGATTGGCTATGCCAACCTGCATGTATATGTTGCTATGGGAGACGGTTGTAATCAGTGAAGTTTACTGAGGGAAATGGATGAACCAGCTAAAAAAAGAGGCTTTGCATCTATAACAAGGAATGGGAAACAAAAAGGTCATGGGTTAAAGCCACCACAGACCCTAAAAGAGCATTTTGTACTTTATGCCGCCGCGAGATATCGATTGGCCATGGTGGCGAGCACGACTCATCCCGTCATGAAGACACCGAGTGTCATAAAAAGGCTGTGCTAGCTAAAGGAGCAAGCAACATCACTTCATTCTTCGCCGCATCTACTGCTGAAATTGACAACATTTCTGCTAGCGAGGTGTCCTAAATATACCACACCATCAAACACGGCCACAGCTATAACAGCGCTGACTGCACCGTGAAATTAAACGGGGCTTTATTTCAAGACTCGAGTGTCGCTAAGAAGATGCAGTTGGGAAGAACCAAAGCGGAGATGATCACCATGAATGTGTTGGGTCCAAGCACTGTGGGGAAAATAGTCTCCGATCTTTCTTCAGGTGATGGTGAGCCCCTTTATTTTTCACTCGCTAGCGATGCTTCTAACAAGGGCAACAGAAAAATGTTTCCAGTGTGTGTGAGCTACTTTTCCGCGTCGGATGGCGTAATGTCCAAGTTGTTGGATTTCTATGAAAACATTTGCGAATGGCACACATAAGGCTCTCCTTCCTGTCTAGACACATATGGTCTTAATGTTGAAAACATCACCGCATATGCCGCCGACAATGCAAATGTTAACTTCAGAAAGCACCATTCTGTCTACAAATTGCTCACCAGCGTAAACGATGGCATTCTAAAAGCTAACTGCCCGGCCCATGTTGCACACAACTTGTGTACAACATGCATAATTAATTTCACAAAATTATTCTGAAATTAGTAGGATTGTGGTCTGGATAAGAAAACATCATCATTTCTGGCATGGGTAGGGTGGCAAGACGTCAGTCTTTTCAATGCCTTAAAATGCAGGAAATTGCATCTAAGAACACAAAATTTTCTGGGGGAGGACCCCCCCGACCCCCCGTCCAAAATATGTCCCTCTTTTCAGCTTCAGGGAGTTGGCAACCCTAGATGGCATTAGCAGTTAGCGGAGGTTCCTAAACCCGCAATTTGCGGGTAGCGGCTAGCGGGAGGTGTACCATCAAGGCCTAAATTGAAACCCGAAAGGAGGAGTGAATGTTCAGAGATGACATTTACACAGTATGGCTTTGAAGGTCACTCCAATTATCTGTGAAAGAAGAAGTGCATCCTTATAAGCCACAATCTTATCAGCAGCACCTACACATGAGTCAGAGTGAGGAGGAGGTAGTTGTGAGAAGACAAAGGTAGCTGTCAAGAGTTCACAGTGAAGACGCTAATCTCATTGTCAAGGTGACAGGAGGATGAAACCTTGAATGAAATTCATGTTTTTATATCCAACCGTCTTGTTTGGCATTTCCATAGTCACCAAGCTGGTTATTATGGAACATCACAATATTAGGGAAAACACTAACGGCATACTCATCCAGAAACATCTGTCTCAACTGGTTATGGACTGACAGGAAGGAAAGACATACTAATGACAAAGATATCAGACAAGTACTGGCTAAGAAAAAACATTGTAAGGAAAAGGAAGAAGAAGTTAATGACAGTCATAATGGCACATTCACTATACATGTGCATGTAAAGAGAGTAGAGGGAGGAAAGACTCCAGTGCATCATGGGAGGTCCCCTTGTACTTAAGCCCTATGAAGGTATAGGCTCTAAAGCATGATTTATGGTTCTTCGGAGCAGATACACACATAAGCTATATATGGAACTCACGCCATCTTTGCTGTTTATACTTGTGCCATTAATAATTATCCATTGATCATTTGCAAACATCAGTTCTCTTAACAAGAGTAATCTTTTCAAAGGAGGATTTTAAAAGAAGATTGCAACAAAAACAGGTTCACAAAGCAGCTTGAAGGAGCATCGTCACCACCTGGTGGACCGGAGGATAAAACAGGAGACTGGACTGGAAAATCCTCTGTTTAGGTTCATTTTGTGAAAAATATGAACCATCTTCTGAATACCATCCACCCACCCACCCTTCCTTCCATCCATCCTTCTGTCATCTAAACCCCTTTAGTCCTGTGCAGGGTCATGAGGCCCTGCTGAAGTTAGTTCCAGCTGTATTTGGGTGAAAGTCAGGGATCCTCTGAATTATTGTCCTTAAGCAGTGACAAAGGGCAGCCTCGCTGAAAACGAGTCCGACTTACAACCGGAAATGCGGACCAAACTCTTACTCTTTTTGTACGGGGACTGGACAGCTCGTAGCAACGGGTCCAGTACCCCATACTCCCGGAGTACCCCCCAGGACACTTCTGGGGACCCGGTCAAATGCTTTCTCCAAGTCCACAAAACACATGTGGACTGGTTGGGCAAATTCCCATGTTCCCTCCAGGATACTAGTGAGGGTATAGAGCTGGTCCAGTGTTCTGGATCCTAGTGAGGGTCTAGAGCTGGTCCAGTGTTCTGGATCCTAGTGAGAGTCTAGAGCTGGTCCAGTGTTCTGGATCCTAGTGAGAGTCTAGAGCTGGTCCAGTGTTCTGGATCCTAGTGAGGGTCTAAAGCTGGTCCAGTGTTCTGGACCCTAGTGGGGGTCTAGAGCTGGTCCAGTGGTCTGGACCCTAGTGAGGGTCTAGAGCTGGTCCAGTGTTCTGGATCCTAGTGAGAGTCTAGAGCTGGTCCAGTGTTCTGGACCCTAGTGAGGGTCTAGAGCTGGTCCAGTGTTCTGGACCCTAGTGGGGGTCTAGAGCTGGTCCAGTGTTCTGGATCCTAGTGAGGGTCTAAAGCTGGTCCAGTGTTCTGGACCCTAGTGGGGGTCTAGAGCTGGTCCAGTGGTCTGGACCCTAGTGAGGGTCTAGAGCTGGTCCAGTGTTCTGGATCCTAGCGAGGGTCTAGAGCTGGTCCAGTGTTCTGGACCCTAGTGAGGGTCTAGAGCTGGTCCAGTGTTCTGGACCCTAGTGAGGGTCTAGAGCTGGTCCAGTGTTCTGGACCCTAGTGAGGGTCTAGAGCTGGTCCAGTGTTCTGGACCCTAGTGAGGGTCTAGAGCTGGTCCAGTGTTCTGGATCCTAGTGACGGTATAGAGCTGGTCCAGTGTTCTGGACCCTAGTGAGGGTCTAGAGCTGGTCCAGTGTTCTGGACCCTAGTGAGGGTCTAGAGCTGGTCCAGTGTTCTGGATCCCTAGTGAGGGTCTAGAGCTGGTCCAGTGTTCTGGACCCTAGTGAGGGTCTAGAGCTGGTCCAGTCAGTGTTCTGGACCCCTAGAGTGTTCTGGATCCTAGTGAGGGTCTAGAGCTGGTCCAGTGTTCTGGACCCTAGTGGGGGGGTCTAGAGCTGGTCCAGTGTTCTGGACCCTAGTGAGGGTCTAGAGCTGGTCCAGTGTTCTGGACCCTAGTGGGGGTCTGAGGGTCTAGAGCTGGTCCAGTGTTCTGGACCCTAGTGGGGGTCTAGAGCTGGTCCAGTGTTCTGGACCCTAGTGAGGGTCTCTAGAGCTGGTCCAGTGTTCTGGACCCTAGTGAGGGTGAGGGTCTAGAGCTGGTCCAGTGTTCTGGACCCTAGTGAGGGTCTAGAGCTGGTCCAGTGTTCTGGACCCTTGAGGGCTCTGGACCCTAGTGAGGGTCTAGAGCTGGTCCAGTGTTCTGGACCCTAGTGAGGGTCTAGAGCTGGTCCAGTGTTCTGGACCCTAGTGAGGGTCTAGAGCTGGTCCAGTGTTCTGGACCCTAGTGGGGGTCTAGAGCTGGTCCAGTGTTCTGGACCCTAGTGAGGGTCTAGAGCTGGTCCAGTGTTTCTGGACCCTAGTGAGGGTCTAGAGCTGGTCCAGTGTTCTGGACCCTAGTGAGGGTCTAGAGCTGGTCCAGTCCAGTTAGAGCTGGTCCAGTGTTCTGGACCCTAGTGAGGGTCTAGAGCTGGTCCAGTGTTCTGGACCCTAGTGAGGGTCTAGAGCTGGTCCAGTGTTCTGGACCCTAGGTCTGAGTGGGGTATAGAGCTGGTCCAGTGTTGGACCCTAGTGGACCCTAGTGGGGGGTCTAGAGCGCTGGTCCAGTGTTCTGGACCCTAGTGAGGGTCTAGAGCTGGTCCAGTGTATAGAGCTGTCTGGACCCTAGTGAGGGTGGACCCTAGAGCTGGTCCAGTGTTCTGGACCCTAGTGAGGGTCTAGAGCTGGTCCAGTGTTCTGGACCCTAGTGAGGGTCTAGAGCTGGTCCAGTGTTCTGGACCCTAGTGAGGGTCTAGAGCTGGTCCAGTGTTCTGGATCCTAGTGGGGGTCTAGAGCTGGTCCAGTGGTCCACAACTTGGATGGATCCCACATTGTTTCTCCTGAATCTAAGATTCGACAATCGATTGGACTCTCTTCTCCAGCAGCCGTGCATGGACCCGACCAGTGGGATTCCTTAGTAACTGGAACACACCCTTGAGGTGCTGCGGTCCCAAACAGGGAGGTGCTGCAACACCCCCCACAGGTGCAGGTAAACTAGCCTCTGGTCGACCAGGGAAAACCCCCAGTGTACAGACTCCAAGCTGGGGGGCTACGAGACCGCCTGCTCCAGCCCATCACCTCTCACCCTGGGCAGCGCCATAGCAGAATTAAGTCCAGACTCTCTGGAGTAGATCGGTTCTGGAGCCCAGGCTGTGCGTTGAGGTGAGCCCAACAATATCTAGCCGGTACCTCTCCACCTCACGCACAAGCTCAGGCTCCTCCCCCGCCAGAGAGGTGACGTTCCAGGTCGAGGGTCGGCACGCCAAGGCCCAGTACAACTCTCACGGCCCGGCCTGCAGGTAGTGGACCCATGGGGACACCAAATCTCCTACTTTTTGGTTCCGACTTCAAAAAAGACCAGTTTCTTCTATAAAAATAAACAACCAAAGGCCATTTGATAATATGTATTAATGATGATTAAATATACTGATGTCTGATCAATATTTTCCACTTTGTATTTGTACTGTTGTATCGTTCATTAAATCGATGTATCAATGCAGATCGATGTCGTTATATAACGATACAACGATACAGGTCCAAGTTCTGGTTGCCTCAGGAGCGGCATCTGGTGTAAAACTTGTGCCAAACACAGGAAGCAGCTGAAATGGAAGTTAAGTCATAAAATGTATCAATGAAACAACTGATAATCGCTCATCAGTTTATAGGCTCCATTATTATAAAACCAAATAAAAAGGAATTATATTAGGAAATCAAAAAATTCAATTTGCTGAAGACATGGAACTAAACTCAGAGATGCTGGTTCTGCCCAACAATGTAAGAAATACTATTAACATCATTTTAGTTCTAAAATATCAAGTTAGCTCTGGAAGTGAGATCTCATTTGAGAAAACAATAATTAACATTCATGTAAAAACATAAATGAACCCAAAAATAGAAAATCCCTTGAAGGTAAAGGCTTTGTCAGAATAACAAAATCACTTAAGTTCAATACAATTCTCATTAATGTCACTTTTATTGAAATTTGATTTAAGATTCAGTTCAATCAGTTCACATTAATCCGGTCCAACAAATTAATTTCAGTCCAAAACAATTTATTCAAGTACAATTCAATTGATCCCTGTGTTTTTGGGTGTCAGGTTACCAACCCAGTACAGGAACACACACCAGAACAACCAGTAACACTCACAGCATGTTTCTAGACTGGGAGGAAACCAGTAGCACCTGTGATGGACTGGCATCCAAACCCTGCAACCTGGATTAAGATGGAGAAGGTGTTGGACTGATTTTAAATTTAGAAATGATATTTAAAGAGTTATCTGTTGTGTTGATGAGAGCGGGAAAGTGATCTTAAGTGCTCCCGTTAGATGCCGTCTTCTTCTTCTTCTTCTTCCACCGTTCTGGTTTCCTCAAACCGATAGCGTGGCGCGCTCGTTTAAAAAGTGCTCGTGTGTGGGACGGCGTCTTCAGAGACAGTCGTGTCCATGGACTGAGGTCCAGCGTCTGTTGTTTCTGGGACGGTTCCTGCAGACATCTGAGTCACGTCCACGGGTTCAGGTTCCTCCGTTCTCGTCTCTTTGATGGTTTCTTGAGACACTGGAGGAACCTTCATAGATCCAGGATGAGTGAAGGACACCTGCTCCTCGTTGGGCCCCTCAAGTCTGGCTCTTTTTCTTTTCGGAGGGCCAAAATCATCTCTGTCCTTGAGTTTAGAAGACAACTCATCAGTGAGGGACATTTGTCTTTTCAGCTGAACTCTTCGAGTCTCCAGCTCAGCTTGAAAACTCCTCTCGGTGTCAGAGGAAGCTCGTCTTAAACAGTCCAGTTCCTCAGACAGTTTTTGCTTCAGAGCTTCCTGTTGAGCTTCCATTACGTTGACAAACTCCATGTTTTTGAGGACAGTTTGTGCGTGAGCCTTCACTTCTCTCTGAACATCTCGCTGATAAGAGTCGGCCTGTTTCCTGACTGCAGGAACATCAGCTTCATACTTGTAGCTGAGCTCTGCGTATGAACGCTGGACCCGTTTCAGTTCCTCCTGTAAGGACGTCTCCACGTCCTTTGATCTTTGTTCCAGGGACCTGATGTCCCGTCTCATCCGTTGACGGAGGACGTCCTGCTGAGCTCTCAGGCTGTTGATGAGCTGCTGATCTTGAGCCGTTTTGTCTGCGTGAGACTTCATTTCTAATTCACGTTTTCGTTTAAGCGTCTTTGTCTTCTGTCTTTCTGTACGGAAGAGTATTAGGGCCACTTAAAAAAAATAAAAAGAATTCTGAGAAAAAAGTCAGAATTCTGACTTTTTTCTCAAAATTCTGAGATTAAAGTCAGAATTCTGACTTTTTTCTCAAAATTCTGACTTTTTTCTCAGAATTCTGAGATTAAAGTCAGAATTCTGACTTTTTTCTCAAAATTCTGACTTTAATCTCAGAATTCTGAGAAAAAACCCAGAACCCAGAATTCTGAGAAAAAAGTCAGAATTCTGACTTTTTTCTCAGAATTCTGACTTTTTTCTCAGAATTCTGAGATTAAAGTCAGAATTCTGATTTTTTTCTCAAAATTCTGACTTTTTTCTCAGAATTCTGAGATTAAAGTCAGAATTCTGAGATTAAAGTCAGAATTCTGACTTTTCTCTCAAAATTCTGACTTTTTTCTCAGAATTCTGACTTTTTTCTCAGAATTCTGAGATTAAAGTCAGAATTCGGAGATTAAAGTCAGAATTCTGACTTTTTTCACAGAATTCTGACTTTTTTCTCAGAATTCTGACTTTTTTTTCAAATTCTGACTTTTTTCTCATAATTCTGAGATTAAAGTCAGAATTCTGACTTTTTTCCTCAAAATTCTGACTTTTTTCTCAAATTCTGAGATTTCAGAATTCTGAGATTAAAGTCAGAATTCTGACTTTTTTCTCAAAATTCTGGCTTTTTTCTCCAAATTCTGAGATTAAAGTCAGAATTCGGAGATTAAAGTCAGAATTCTGACTTTTTTCACAGAATTCTGACTTTTTTCGCAAAATTCTGACTTTTTTCTCAGAATTCTGAGATTAAAGTCAGAATTCTGACTTTTTTCACAGAATTCTGACTTTTTTCTCAGAATTCTGAGATTAAAGTCAGAATTCTGACTTTTTTCTCAAAATTCTGGCTTTTTTCTCCAAATTCTGAGATTAAAGTCAGAATTCGGAGATTAAAGTCAGAATTCTGACTTTTTTCACAGAATTCTGACTTTTTTCGCAAAATTCTGACTTTTTTCTCAGAATTCTGAGATTAAAGTCAGAATTCTGACTTTTTTCACAGAATTCTGACTTTTTTCTCAGAATTCTGAGATTAAAGTCAGAATTCGGAGATTAAAGTCAGAATTCTGACTTTTTTCACAGAATTCTGAGATTAAAGTCAGAATTCTGACTTTTTTCTCAGAATTCTTTTTATTTTTTTTTAAGTGTCCCTAATACTCTTCCATATTTCTGCGAGGACGTCGGTTTGGTATTTGGTGCTGAGTTCCTCGTATGAAGTCCTGGCTCTGTCCAGCTCCTCTTGGACAGTCTTGCTTTTCTGTTGCTCAGTCTGGAGCTCGCTGGAAAACTTTTCCTGCTCAGCAGTAAAGGCCACTTTCAGCTCGTCATAATCTACGTGCAGCAGCTTCTTCTTCTTGAATTTGATGTTGTTGTGCACCTCCGAGGCCAATCTGGCTCTCTTGAGAGTCTCTGGATCAGAGTCCTTCTCCAGCGTCTCTAATTCCCTCTTCTTTTCTTTACCCTGGTTGATGAACATTTCCTTTAAGAAGGTCTGTTTTGCCAGTTGCTCTTTTCTGTATTCCAGTTCCAGGCTAAATTCTTTAGCGTTAGCGGTCTGCTCCGAGCCTCTGGCTCTCTCAGCATCTATGAAGAAATTCAGTCGGTTGATTTCTTCGTGCAGCCTTTGAGTGTTGTTCTGGATCCGGCGCTGGCGGTTTTCACCGCGGCACACTTGCCTCCTGTAAGGGATTCTTGATGGTTGACGTGACATTGTTGTTTATCTGAACAAAAATGTTTTGCGAAGGTCTTCTTTGGCTACTTGCTCACTGAGATGCGTCTCTCTGGAACAGTTAGAAGAGTCTGACCGCACTAGTGGAATGACCTCATACAGGATTCTCAGGTCGTCATGGAAACCGCTCAGTTTAAACCCCCTGTCTAATTCAACAGAAACACATTTAGCATATTCTGCTAATAAAATTGAATCAATATTGAGCTCCTTCAGTTTCAATCAGCATTGAATTGTAATCAGTTTTTTATCTATTTATTTATTTTTCCCTCATCTAGTCTCACTCACCTTACTGTCTTCACATCCACATCAGGGCTGAGCAACTATTCAATGCGACCAAAACCACTTCTGTTGATCTAAATAAAGTTTGCCTATTTGATTGTAAGAAATTAACACACAAAAATGATCCAAAACACTTGAGTGAAAAACAAAAGTCAAAATTTAAAGCTTGCTTTCCGAGACTGCGTTCGTCCTGTTTTCACTTTTAGTAACAAAATCAGAGAAACTGTCAAAGGCAACAAGGAGCTTTTTATATATTATATAATTTTTTTTTTAAATTCCATTGAGCTCAATAGTCAGAAACACAAAGTGAGATGTTTGATGGTCTAAATGAAGAATTAAAAGTCCCTAAACACCAGCAGAGGTCAGGATGGTGAACAGGAGACTGTGACATGACCACAACCTTACCTTAAGTATGGTACCATGCTTCCTAAAATAGATGAAATTAATGAAATGTTTCACAATACAGCAGAATGTTAGTTCTGGTGTGATTTTTTTCTATAGTAATTGTACAATAATGAGTTATTTTATGAATAACCTTATTGTCCTCATTATATTTTTATTTTCCCAAAATTATATTTGAAAAAAAGCAGTTGTCTTATAATCAGAGTTGTCCTATATTTGGGTGAATATGGTAATTAACTAGAAATCTAAAATAATAGAAATCCTTTTATTGTCATTTTACAGAAGTGATATGAGATTAAAAAAGTAACTATGGAAACAGCAAAATAAAAAAGGTAAGAGTTGGAAGAGAAAAGGTGAGGACACAACTTAATGGATTATGTTAGTGTCTCCCTGCAGTGTAGACCTATAGCAGCATAGATATGATGAGGCTGTGTTTCAGACCAGCCTGCTCTAGTCTGGTCTTTATCCATTCCTGTAACTGTAGCTATGACTATTGGCCCTAACACACTATGTTGAGACTAACTGTAGGCTCTAGTAAACAGATTTCTTTCCATGAATGGAAAAGTTGTTCTGAATTACACATGCATTATCCAATCTGCTTGAACATTCATATATTTGATGATTCTTTCACTCTGAACAAGTGTATCTGACAATCTTGGACAGTGCTACTGTCTCATCAAAGGATCATGATCTTGGTCACATTTAGTGTGTTTTGTATCCTATCTGTATGATTTTGTATCCTCCCAACTGGCTTGGGAAGGTGGTGGACACCTGGGGGGGCGGTGGCCATGGGTGCGAAGGCCCGATAAACGCTGCTTGCAGCCTTAATTTGTTTAGCGTCTGTTACAATGACAATTGTCTCTAGGCGCTTTACAGAGACCCAGATCATGACACATTGAGCAAATATCAATAACTAAAATTATAATATTAAATCAAAATCAAGGATAATGGCAAGTAAAAAAAAACTCCCACAGAGGGAAAAAAAAACTTTAAGCCCAACAGTGGCAAGAAAAAACTCCACTTTAAGAGAAAGAAACTTCGAGCAGGTTGAAAGTGAGAAGTAACCCCTTATGGGCTTAACCAGTGCTTTCTGTCTGTGTTAATCATTCAGGGCACAGTACTGTATGTTAATCTAGTTGAACTAACATGAAATAACAATGCTGAAGTTCAAATTTGTAAAACTGTGAAAATGACACCCTATTCTATAACAGCGGAATAACAATGTGAGGGGGCGTTCTCTTTTCAATAAACATAGATTCTCAGTTCCCACATTATGACTCAACATTTCAACCCTACTTATTATTAACTGGTGGCCAGGAATCAGACTGAATACATTCAGATCCAGATAAAAACAGATCAGAGCAAACCGGTAAATTTCACCTACGGGAAAACTATTGTTGCACTCCACTTTAGACCTATGGTGATATAACTGGTATATCATTCAGTATCTAAACGACCAGCAACCATAACCCTCTGCTGCTTGGCTCTGTTTTTCTTTTTCTTTTTTCTTTTTTTAACCCTCATTCTACCGACATATTTCGCATACATGGATTACCAACTGGGGTCCGTGCGGACCCCAAGAATAAATACTGTAATAAACAACCATCAAAGAAAAATTACAACTTTTTTCTTCTCAGAATATTATTACTGATGTATTAAATGTCATCTGAGGAAAAAAACAACAACAGATTATTATTATTTTAAGAAAGTTATAGTTAATTTGCATATTTTATCAAACGAAAATATACTTTTCTTTAACCCAAAAATGTCAACAGTTGAATTTTATGATCTCCTTTACAGCAATTAAGATCCTATCTGAGCTAAGCACAAATCCATTGAAATTTTTCAAATCAGTTAAAGAATGAGGCTCTCTATTACCATCTCTATGGTAGTCACGTTAGACTTGATTCTGATATAATTTAGTGTTCAGTAATTTCAAGTAAACATTATTTGTGTTGTATTTATATTATGAAACCAACCAAGGTCATTTTGAACCCAATATATATAAAAAACTTAAATAAACCCACAATCATTAAAATGTCACTACATTTTAATTTTATTTGAATTTTAATACAAAAGTCAAAAATACAAAAGTAAGATACTTTAAATTAGGACTCATGGCAAACATTGACTCAATAAATGGTTCCATCTATTAAAAATACATAGGCGGAATTAGAGATTTTGACTGGGGTCCTCTTGGACCCCAATGCATTGGAATTTTTAAAAAGCACAGATAAAGACAGAAACAGAAAAAAATCATATGACATCATTGGGAACAAATTGATTGACAAAGTCATGAAAAATTGGAATTATAGATCAAAGCACCTCTGAGATATGACAAAAAGTACAACTCTGGGGTCCGAGAGGACCCTAGTCGGCGGTATGAAAAGAAATGGCTCTGGTACGTTTGGGTCAAGACCCCCACCGCTTTGTTGATTATTACGAGAGTCAGATAGGAGGAAATTTACCAGGATTTTATTGCACACCTTGGGCCTCCGATCACCTACCCTCGTTACCTCCTGCTTTTAGAAGGCCTACTTTTTCCATCGTTAACACCCATCCCACAAATAAGCCGGGGGAACACTGGTTGGCTTTAACGTTGGAAGAAAACAACGAAGCCACCTTTTTTGACTCTTATGGATTTCTGCCAGACTTTGCTCATTACCCCAGCAGCATTTTACAATTCCTGTAAAAACATTCTCAAAATCTCATGTTTCACAACATTCGATTGCAGCCTACTTTCAACCGTTTGTGGTCATCACTGTGTCTATTATCTTTGCGTTCGAGCCTGTGGACTATCTTTTGAACAATTGCTAAATCTGTATGACTGCGATGTGATGAAATATGACCTTATGGTTTACAACTTTGTGAGAAAATATCAACCCTGTGTCAAGAGACTGGCTAACCACCGTAAACAGGGGAGCTGTTCTTTGCAGCTTTTTAAAGATTGCTACTGTTGCTACTGATTGATTGTTTGTTTGGTTACCTGTTTTATTCTTTCTTATCTAACTTTATCTATTTTTTATGATTTGTATGATGCTTATTGAAAAAATACTTATGACTAATGATGAATAAATATTTTATTCGTGAAAGACAAAAAAATGTTAGCGTTACAATTATTTATTATGAAATCCAGTGTGGTGAGAAAGTCCGTAGTTTTGGTTCTGGAGTGTAAGCCAACACAGTAATAGAATAAGTTTCTTCTTCCTTTTTGCATGAGGTGAGTCTTGCAACAGCACTCCGTCTGTTTTCATCTTGAGTCGACGATACTGATCCCGGGCATGAGGACTAGCAATGGCTGTTTGAGGAATGTTCAGTTTCAACGGAGTATTTAAAAATTCTGACCATCCGGGAGGGGACTCTGGAAACTCTGGCCTGCAAATAAACAAAAATAAAAAGGGGGCATGGAGGGGGTCCAGCAGAGACATAGGCATATTAGGGCCAGGGCCCACTTTTTTGATTGGCCCAGGGCCCGGCTCGCCCTGAGAAAACTTGCATGATTTTTCTCACTATTTTTTTATATTATTTTTTATTCACTCATTAAAAAATATGCTTAACATTGACATTCCAAGCAAACAAAAACGTATAAAAATGTATTAATAATAAAAACGTTTTATTCTCTGTCAACTGTTACAACGGAACTAACTTTAGCAATGATTTTCTGGCGAACACTGCGTGCTGCTTAATTTTGTTTTCAGACAGCGTACGCAATTAGCTAAGTTAGTCAGCATTCATGGCTCAGAGTTAACTGAGTAAATTTGGCTTTAAAAGGGTTAGACTCGAAAATGAGCCACAACCTTCTAGCAGCATCACCGCCGTTCCTACACCTCCCATTCCAGAGACTAGTAGCACGCCGCCCCCCGCCAGCGTCTCCTCAGCCGGGCTGCCGACATTGCCGGGTCCTGTTCCTCCCCCCGGTCGCCAGCATGAAGGACCACCCAGTGATTTGTCGCAACTAGATGAACCACCTGCCCAGCCAAAATTGAAGAAGTTCCCCTACACTGTGAGTCATGGGAAACCACGGTGCTTCTCATTGAAGTGGTATGATGAATTTGCCTGGGTGGAATACAGTGTGCACTTGAGGACAGCAGGGTGCGCTGTTTCACTTAAATAGGCCATAGAATCATTAACCTTAAGGTTGTTTCTGCTAGGCATTAGTGGATATTATATTGATTTTTCCTCTGGCAAAAGTTGGCTCCCCACTTTTCTTCAGGCCCGCCCTATTCAAAATTTCTGGCTACGTCCCTGGGGTGCAGGTCAACACAAAAAATTAAAAGTACAATGAAGCACAGTTACATTCATAAGCCACTCCTAATCAACAACTATGGATACAGCTGAAGGAAGAAGAGGAAAGGAGGGGAGGGGAAAGAAGAAGGATGAGGACACCGGTCAGCAGATCATGTTGGTGTCCCCCTGCAGAGTAGGCCTATAGCAGCATAGCTATGATGATGTTATGTTTAAGCCAAGCCTACTCTAGTCTTGGCTTTGGTCATTCCTATAACTGTAGCTATGGCTATTAGCCCTAACCCACCATTGTTTAGACTAACGGCTGGCTTTACTAAACAGAAATGTTTTCTGTTAAGTTTTGAAGGTTGAGGTGGCATCAGCCTCCTGAACCCAAACTGGTAACTGGTTCCATAGTAAAAGTGCCTGATAGCAGAAGGCCCGTCCTCCAAATCTACTTTTGGATATTCTCGGTAAGAGGTGGCCAACCCTGGTCCTCGAGAGCCACAAACCTGCATGTCTTAGATGTTTTCCTGCCTCAGCGCACCTGATTCCTATGAACGGGTCGCTAACAGACATGTGCAGACCTCGATGACAAGCTGATGATCATCCAATAATTTGAATCAGGTGCGCTGAAGCAGGGAAACATCTAAGACACATCGAAGACCAGGATTGGCCACCTCTGTTCTTGGTACTACAAATAAACCTCCACTCTGAGATTGGAGAGTTCTATTAGGAGAATAAGGCATTATCAGGTCTTGTAAATAATGAAGAGCTTGGCCTGCTAATAATGCAGTACAATAATCTAGTCTAGAAGTGAAACATGTTCAGACCAGTTTTTCAGCATCACCCTGGGAGAGGATGCTCCTAATCTCGACAACATTACGTCGGTGAAAAAAGGCGTTTAAAAGTCTACTCTGGTTAATGCTGTGATTGTGTTGTCGTTGCTCATTGTGCTGGGTTGCGATATGTGACATAAACTGGAATTAAGCTACATGCAGGACAGTCAGCAAAAACAGAGCTGATAAACTTTACTTGCTCACATTTGTAACACACACTATAAGCACTGGAGGAGTGTGCTTGAGGTTATGAGGGATTAAGATATCCAGGGAGGCAGGTGAGGACAAAGTTTATATAGATCCTTCTGTCCTGACCTCTGAAAGAAGGACAAAAGGGAGCACAGCAGAGTTTATTAGATTATGACTGATCTCTGATGACAAGCCGTTACAGGTACACACACACACGCACACACACACACACACACTCAAAAAGAAAGGACTGATTGACTCACAGCTCCATACTGCCACCAAGTGGAGATAATATAATGACTTATCAGTGATCACCCTTCTACTTACAGCAACCAATGTTCTGCAAAATAGCTATCACTTCTTGAATTTTACATTTTAAAACATCTATCATCTAATTTTTGGGCATTCATGGGCATTTGTGTAAAGGCACTTTGAAAGTTGATTAGTTAAAGCTTTTTAGTAATTAGCTTTGTAAAAGTGCAGCAACACAATCAACATTTTTTTACATATAATTAATGAAATGAATGAATGAAAAATACTTTAATAATCCCCGAGGGGAAATTGGCTAATTGGCTAATTGGCTAATCTGTTAATTAAACTCTATTATAAGAATCAGAATCTAAAAACACTGTATCAGTCCCTGCCAAGTTATGGTTTTGCAATAATCAATCAAAACTGCGGATGGTAGAAAAAATGAGAAAAGTTTGATTACATTAAATTGGTTTATTCAATTGATTGCATATTTGTTGATATTCAGCCCACAACGGTTTTTACTAATATCTGGTGCTTTGACGTATTATCCCTCTGATGCATCCAACACCTGCTAAAGTATTGAACAAATTCTGCAGGGAGAATTGTTACGCTTCAAATCTAATTTTTATAAAAAGGAGAAAAGGGAAGAGGAGAGGTTTCTGTACTGCTCAGCACTGTGTCTGACATATAGTTTAAAAGTGACCTCTGTTCAAATTAAGTACTGAGGTAATCAATGATGGTGAGGTGGGGCGCATGCGCACGCAGAGACCCGTCAGTGACAGTTTTATTTGTTTGTGATCTGTTTTATGTTTTGTTTTCAACTTCTCGGGGAGTTTTGGTGCACAGTCTGGCTAAAATGGATGCAGAGGTAACAGGGAAATCACAGGGAGGCGGAGTCTGTCTTTATGTAAACCAACGGTGCTGTCATCCTAAATCTGACTGTCAGAGAGCGCATCTGCACTCCAGATGTTGAACTTTTATGTGTATTGTTGCGTCCTTTCAACCTGCCCCGTGAGTTCCTGCAACTTTCTATCATAACTGTCTATTTACATCCGAAGGCCAATACTTCTTCTGCCTGCAGTGTCATCCATGATGTAGTGCAGAAACTGCAATCTGTCTCACCTGATGCCCCGATCTTCTTACTGGGTGATTTTAACCATGTCTCCCTTAAAAAAACACTCTCTGACTTTCATCAATATGTAACCTGTCCAACTAGACATACAGAACTGTGTTAAAGAGGGACAATGTCCATACAAGAGACATTAAGGACTGGACAGAGGAGGCGGAGCTACGACTGCACTCATTGGGACGTGTTTAAAGAAGCTTGTGGTGATGATCTTGATGAACAGTAGTAGAGACCAAAACTCTCTACTACTCCACCCTCATCAGCTGTCATGAAAATCAGCCTAAGTCACTGTTCACCACCATCAACCGCCTACTTCGCCCCCCTGCTGACCCCCAACCCCCTGACGCTGCCGACCTCTGCTCCAGGTTTCTGGATTTCTTCCAGGCCAAGGTGGAGTCTATCCACCACCAACTACTGGAGCCGGCCCCTCAACCACCCCAGCCTCTGGCTGCTCCTCCCCCCACATCATGCCCACCTCAATGCTGCCTCTCCTCCTTCTCCCCTGTTGATGTTCCCCACATCACCAAACTGGTCACCAAGTCCAAGGCCTCCACTTGTGCCCTGGATCCCCTGCCCACTCCCTTGGTCAAAGCCTGCCTGCCCACAATATGCCCCCTTATGGTTGACATCATCAACCTCTCCTTCACTTCCGGATCTATACCCACCTGTCTCAAAACCGCCTCTGTCACTCCTATCCTCAAAAAGCCTGGTTTGGACTCTGATGATCTGAACAACCATCGGCCAATCTCCAACCTTCCTTTCCTCAGCAAAATCTTGGAAAGAGCAGTCGCCGCCAACTCCACCAGCATATGTCCAACCATGAGCTCTTTGAGACTTTCCAATCCGCCTACAGAATCTATCACAGCACTGAAACCGCCCTGTTAAAAATCACTAACGACCTCCTCATTGCCGCTGACTCTGGCCACATTAGTCTACTCATCCTCCTTGACCTCTCTGCCGCCTTCGACACCATCTCCCATTCCATCCTCCTCAACCGCCTCTCCGACCTAATTGGCCTCACTGGTACGGCTCTCTCCTGGTTCCAATCCTGTCTCTCAAACAGGACACAGTTTGTCACCATTAACCGTTCCGTTTCCCCCCCTGCCCCAGTCAATCAAGGTGTGCCTCAAGGCTCGGTCCTTGGGCTCCTCCTTTTTTCAATTTACATGCTCCCCCTAGGTCAGATCATTCGCCATCACGGTCTTAATTTCCACTGTTACGCGGATGACACCCAACTATATCTTAACACCTCCCCATCAACCCAGCTTCCCCCCCAGTCTCTTGTTAACTGCCTTCTGGACATAAAAACCTGGTTGACTTCTACTCAGCCTGTGTTGTTGTCCTTTGTCTTGTCTTCTGTTCTGTGTGTTGCTACTCTGTAAAGCGTCCTTGGGTGTTCTGAAAGGCGCTATATAAATTGAATCTATTATTATTATTATTATTATTTAACAATGTTACTCGTTCATATGTCGCTTTCTGCAGGGACATGATCATTCCTTGTAGGCGTGTAAAAATATTTCACAATAATAAGCCTTGGGTCACCAGAGGGGTGTACTACAAAGCGAGATTAGAGGGTTAGCGAGGTATGTTGAGTCTAAAGCCAGGATTTCCAGTGCCACGAAGACATGGAGTTGTCCAGTGAAGCAGAAACTGACATCAGTAGTGACGGCGAGTCAACGCGCCATAGTCCACAATCAGCACACAGTATATCGGATGCTTCACGTCAGTGTGGCCGGGGTGGAAGCATTCTGCAGTCGCCAAGCAGGTCGAGGTGTCGGGGGGGCTCATAACACTGCAAATATGGAAAAATGTAGCGAGGATGAAAACAACCACGGTTGTCCTGTCAACGCGGGAGAAGCCGCGGGGAAAAAAAACACGCCGCTAATGGCGCACGGGAAATCACAGTGATGATGATGATGATGGAGTTCTTGAGAGAAGAGGAAGAGTATCAAAGTGGAGCCTAAATTTTGATGAGTCTGTTGCTTTTGTGGAGACGATCTGACAAATTCTGAGCCCATTGAGTTCATCTCTTTTCCAAATGATGAATTCTGGAGCTTCATCACCAATCAAACAAATAGAAAAGGCCACCAGTTCTTTGAAAGGGAAATATTGAAACCATACTCCAGATTTCATGACTTTATGTGATTATCCCTGAAATGAAAGCTTTTATTGTGCATGGGGTTTGAGGAAAAATCTGAAAATGATGACTACTGGGCAGGTTTGAGCAGGTGATGTCACAATAATCAAATTAGATGACAAATCTACTTCCATTCCAAATTTTGGTTTATACTGAAGATATTTCTCATTTACAGTATGCCTTTATCTCAAACCACTTTAAAGTCATAGCCTTTTGAAACCTTCATATCAAAATTTAACATTTTCCAATATGGCTGCCACCTTGTGATGTCATAATATACAAATTATATGAATAATTTCACTCCCATCACAGACTTTGAGTCATACTGAACAATTTTCTCGTTGACAGGATACCTTTATCTCAAATTGCTTTCGAGTTATAACCTTTTGAAATCTTCATATCAAAATTGTATATTTTCCTGAAAAAAACTCCGGCGCCTAAAGGGTTAAAAGTAATGTAATATCCAGTCGCTCTTGGTGATGAAACGATTACGTGCCGGTTGTATTGTCTAACGTAACCATAGGTTGGTTGTAGTCACTCACGTGACCCTTTTTAGCAGCCAATCAGAGTGGTGTTGTCAGCCGGGTAGTGTCGCGCGAACTACCGGATGCTCAAACTCGACAACAGATATTTTTATTTATTTTATTACATACACAGAGTGAGGACATTTCGTCAACTGTTATGCTGAAAGACCGAATAAATCAATTGCATTAAAGTGAGTTGACACAATAGATACATTCTTTTAACTAGAGTTTAGTTTCCACTAAATAAACACTGGAAGTTACACAAGTCATCTTATCGTCTTAGCTACGCAGATAAACTGAACTGCTACTTAGCTACTGTTAGCTGTGTGAAGAAAACACCGGATATAAGCCTTATATACTATATGATTTTATTCAAAGGATGGACACTTTAGAGTGACTTAAACGCATCGTAGTGGACAAGCTTGTATTCCGTTTAATTTTGAAAGTAGCGAGAGGAAAGGTCGACCATTGAGGCAGATTATTTCTTCTGGTTGTAGGTGGTTTGCTAGCAATGTTTCGTTCTAAGAATACAGTTCTTATTCGGGTGTCTGAAAGTGGAAAAAGAGCATTTCATGGCGATTTATGAATTGTTCGGTTGTATTGTTGCACTGTTTGGCTCAACGTGTGTTTAGAAGTAACAGGAAATGTAGAGTAGTTCACCTTTAGGTGTTGTTTACAGTAAACTGGAACTGCCTGCTGTCAGAAGAACAACTGTTCATTCCTGTCAATACATCCGGTGAAGTGAGTGGATTTAAAATATTTATTTTAGACCATAAGAAATTTATTTAAAGGGAATGCAAGTGCGACAATGAAGCATTATTCCTTCAGTTCACGTGGGAAGTTACTGAATTAAAAAAGTGGCCCAAATATACAACATTCAATATGTTTAGACTACTTTCCATCTGATGGTTATTTCTGGTTGAAAATTAAGACAGGAGGCCATGTGGCTGAAAACCTGGTCTAGTTTTTCCCCTACCTCAGGATGCTTTAGTGAATATTATTATTATTTATAGTAATAATAATGAATTCATAGTAATAAGAGGTTTTACATACTTGTAACTTGAATTCCTTCTGTCATGGACTCCATGAATGTATTCTTCATTCTCAGTATTCTTCATTTAACAAGTCCCAAATTTCAGCAGTCTTTTTTGTATTTATTTTGATTTTTATTCATTTATTTTGTTCTGCAATAAATTTTCTGTTTGTGTCATGAAGTTGGTATGTTTTATTTTCTGTTGCGAGGTGGATTAAGTGTTATTTACCAGAATCAGGGACAGTGTGAGGTGTTTTTTTTTTCTTTTCTTTAATCTCCTACCTTCTCTCCACACTCTCCTCATCTTAGTAATCCTCATTGGGCCTGTGCTGGTGATCTTCATGATTCATTACTAAGGACCACAGTCCATGACTGCTTCTTTTCAGGCCCCTGAAACCTTGTTCTTCTGTTTACATGTTCATAATGGTTTACTTTCTGCTTCTCTGGGTGTAAATCAGATTTCTCTCTGCTGATTTCTTATTGATTGGGTCACTAAAATGGACTCTTCTGTATATTTGTTTTTCTTTTTTGTGACTTTTTTTTTTGTTTTGTTTTAGTTGTAGTTTTCTTTTGCTTTAACATCTGCCTTGGTATGTTACTCCTTGAACGTCCCTCCCATTTTGCCTGTAAATTTTAAACACAGCCGACCTGGAACAACCAACATCTTTCGCTACCTTCAGGAGTTTTCTAATCCCCTCCATTGATCCAGCTGTCAGCTCTCTTGTTAGGGTCACATATTCTGTCAGTTAGCCAGGTACAACAGTTCATTAACACCTGCAGACACTCTTTAACTCCTGGCTCATTTTAGACCTTTTATTTTTTGCAGTCGTGTGAGCATCATTGCTATGTTTCACAAGCTGACCAAGGAAGAGTTGGATGCACAGTTTGAGCAGTTTCTGAAAGAGGTAAGCCACAGAGCCATTTATAAACATTCACAAACTATTATTAACCCTAACTAGGATTCCACCAGTTGGCCAGTTTTCAGGCATGCTGTGGAAATAAATATTCTTGTACTGTGTGCTGTCACAGACTTAAGACAGGGTGACAGAGACTGGATGGAGATGCCTGTACAAACAGTCCTTTTCATATACTTTCTGTACATATACGAAGCTAAAATTACCTTTGTATGTCCGTAGGGACCCAATTTCTGCTTGTTTTAATTGTAGAATGTTCCTTTACACTATCATATAAATGGACGTGGAGGTTTTTCTTGTAGTTGTCTTTCTTGGTATCTTGGTAGGGGATGTCAGGGTCCTGACAAGAGCAAAAGATGCACGTGCCTAACATCTTGACATGGGGGGGGGGGGGGGGGGGAAGCCAAGCTTCTCATGATCAGTTTAAACTAAAGTATTTCTCCGGCAGTCTGTTTCAGATGACTCCGTGGATCTGGGCTGCCCCGACAAACAATCCCACGTGAGAAGCAGCCAGAAGTCAAATCAGAAATCGACAGTGTCATGGTGGCAAGATGACAACCACAGCACTGGAGGAACAGAGGGAGGTAATAACTTTAGACTGTTACAATTAAAATATAATTCAAACACCAAACCGTTTGGGTATTTTGGGGCCTTTTCGGGAGGCTGAAATTGTAGTTTCTGCGATTACAGAGTGTTACTCAGGTAGGAGAGGAGTGACTTGGACCAATCCTGCAGCTACTGTGACCTAAACTACAACACAATCATTGTGGAGGTCACAGTAGCTGCTTTTCCTTTATTGAGCCAGACCAGGCTCACATAGGCTCACATGACTCCTGTACCGTCTCTGGCATTTATGCTTGTGTGTTCTCATTGATGTTGTCCAGTGATAACACCAACAACCACTAGATGGCAGCGTGTTCATCTTTTTTTTTCCTGCCATGTTTCGTCTGCAGTGCTGAGTGTCATTTTGTTTGCTTCCTACATGTTGTTCAGATATAGAAATGGAGCATATAAAGTATATTCTATGACGAAATGTTAAGAATCAGTTGTTTTTACAGACATTTTAGCAAACTTATCGTTTTACCCAACTTGGGTAGACGAAGAAGAAGTGTCAGGGAAATTCAAAGATGAGGAAGATCAACCAATCATATTTCCTTCTGCCATGTGCAATTCCTTTTTGCGAGGTGAATGTCGGGGTACAGAGTAGCCTACAGTCATGGAAAAAATTATTAGACCACCCTTGTTTTCTTCAGTTTCTTGTTCATTTTAATGCCTGGTACAACTAAAGGTACATTTGTTTGGACAAACATAACGATAACCACAAAGATTGCTCGTAAGAGTTTTATTTAAGAGCTGATATCTTACCATTTTCAATGGTTTTCTTGATTATAACCTAAATCACTTAAGTTTTTACATCAATAGCTATGGCGTTGTACTGCCAAAAACACTGCTTTTATGCATTCAGTGTTTTCTTTTCTGTCTGTTTTAGTCACATGATGACGTTTAGTGGTACCAGGTATTAAAATGAACAAGAAAGTGAAGAAAAAATGGTGGTCTAATAATTTTTTCCATGACTGTACATACCTACGGCGTCACTTTGACGCAAATCAAAAATCAGAATTTATTTATAAAGCCCTTTTCACACCAACGTAACACAACGCGCTTTACCTAATAAAAACAGTCATTAAAACAACAACAAAAAATAAAAAAAAACAAGACACAGAAGTATAAATCAGCCTTTAAACCTGTTCACTGCCCCTCGTCTCAATTCACATGCAGATAAAAAAAATCAGGAAAAACAAGACTTAACAAATGTGACTGTTTCTGCAAATAAATCACTTTGGTGAATCACTACTCTTGTGATTTGGAAATGCAGCTGTAGGACGGCGCCTTCTACATGTAGCAAGATGATTGAACAAGGTGAACGCACACCTTCTAGCTCCCTGTTGTTTTAACAGATTTTCTCACAAACACAAAGTTGAATAGTTAGGCCGGCCCATAATGCAGGCAAGTAGAATGGGATACAACTGAACGTACCAATAGACAACAGTGAGTGTGAATCTTGAGTTAGTCGGTACCTTAAACTGCCAGAATTAATCTCAACAAGTCCAAGAACAATGACAAGCCGTAGACCAGCTAAAAACCCTTAAAATAACTTAATACCAGCATTTATGTCCAATACTGAGCGAGGACTCTGTTGTGTTTGTCAAAGCGACAGCACCAGTGAATCATGAACTGTTTCAGTTCAGTGAGTCTGACGTGCAGTCAGAGTTGTAATTAAGCAATGAAATGATTCATTGAAGAAATCTTTTGAGTGAATCTCTTTTAATTAACTGATTCTACAGATTCAGCACACTTGAAAGAATGGCTGTGCCCGTCACTAGACGCATGCAGGATGAAGGGAGCGAGAGAGGAATTGCTAAGAAATGATGCCAAAAAAAAGTAAATCTGGTACAGAATCCGCTTTTTCTGTGACAAAGCGAGCCTATCATAAATATAGTTAAATTAGAAGAGCCATTACATGACCGATGGCAAGAGCGGTGTACTACTGACACCAGGTGGTCTGGAACGGTAGTTTACGTACATCTCTGTCAGTGTACATGGAGGCATGATGGCTGAAACATGGAAAAACTTCTCTAAATGTGTTTGTTTGGATGTAAACACAATGTTTCAGTGGACTTTTGATCACCTGCATTAAAGTTGATTATGCTCACTTTAAAATGACTGGTGAATGGGAGGTTGGGGGGGTGTGTCAGTGAGATGGATAGATGGAGTAAGTAGGAGTAAGACATATTATCTTTTCCTATGGCTTGTCTCTGGTATTAGATGCTTTTATTTATTGGAAGAAGTTTAACAACTATAAAACGGAGCCTATTCAAATGGCGCTTCTGAAGGTGCAGATGGTTGATCACTTCTCTTCTATTCTCCACATCTCTCCTGGACTTGCAGAAGAATCGGCCAAACGCAGATTTATCAAGACCAAAAAGTCAGAGCTGGAGCTCAGCCAGGGTAAGTTCTAACCGCCATAAAACCCCACTACACAGAGCTTTCTCAGATATTTCTTTATCCCGTCCACAGTTTCTTTTAACATATATATTAACACTAGTGTTGTCAATTGATGAAAATGAGAAGTGCAGTTATTCAGATTACTTTTGCAATCATGATTATCTGCAAATCTATTTCAGTTTGTAATCTATTTAAATGTTACCTAAGTAAAAGACTTAAATGCAACTTTTATCACTACAGCCTTTCCTTTTAAGAAGATTGCAGTGTGGATGCTGTCTTGTATGGTTTGGAAGATATTTTTTTCCATTTTCAGTTAGTAAAGTAGCTTTTTTTTTTTTTTTAATGCTGTGAAAAACCTTTAAGGTCACAGCACAAAAACACGTTTAATCTTACTGTTATTCCCAAACCACTGCAGAAATACAACTGTATCAATGTAGAGAGTCTTTGTTAAGACTTGGACTTAACATCGAAACTGAAAAACAAAGACGGGTACTGTGCACGCTGTGCATAAATCACCATGGTAATGAGCAGGTTAGGAGACCGCCACCCTGTCACCTCAAATCTTGGCTTTAGACTTGACAAACCTGGCTTCATTGGACAACCTTCTGGTGTCCTCCTCATGAGTGGACAAGTCCAAACACCTTTCCCCTCTCTGTCTCTACGATCATGGATGTGCCTGCAGCAGCATCCTGCTGTTTGAAGTCAGATCAGAAAAGACACTGAAATGGTTGTTGAGTGATACTCTGTCTTGAAATTTGTATATTTCTGTTTTAAGTAAACTAGGGATGCACGATAACTATCGGGCCGATAACAGGAAATTATACCGATAAGTCCGATATCACGACAAATATCCCTGATAACATATATTTCTGTCAACACAGCAGTGTCTCGCTCCCTCTGAGCCTTGAATGACCAGCAGTGAATGTTATGTTCAAGTGACGTCGGCATAATCAGAAAAACGATTACTCAATAAGGAAAATCAAGAATACCCCCTCATGCCAGAAAACAACTCGTTAACTCGGTCATAATTTTAGTAGTTGTTGACTTGAATTGATATTTGCAGTATTCTCTCACATGTTACACATAAAAAAGAAAAAATAGAAAAGGCTGAAATAACGACTAGCAAATGAGAAAACGTCGGAATTTACGTTAGACCTTGAATGCAGCATGCATTGTGCTGATCACAACAAACATGGTGGCGTGGAACTTTGTTAAAGTTTCAGAATAAGATAGTTTGGTGGTTATTTGTGACGAATCCTCCGAGTGAATTCTACGAGGAGGGAAGCACAAGCTTTAATACGTAAAACCTGATCAGACACCTACAACATAACAATCACTTCCATGGAGTTTTGAAATCGCGCTAACGCGAGCTAACGGAAGCTAACGGAAGCTAACGGAAGCTAATGCTAACATGCGCAAGCCAACAGCAGTCTCTCCTCTCCCTCATTCCTCTCATCTAAAGCTTCCATGAGATTAAAAATAAAAACTACTGAACCTCATTTACTTTAATTAAAGGTATTAATTTAAATGGAACCACAAGCCAAAATCCTTTAAATATTAATCCTTTTCAGTTTGTAATTTTGATGCATGTATTTCGATCAGTTCAAGGAGCCTTTATTTTTTATATCAGTCAGTAATGAACCTTATTTAAGTTAATGTGACATATCAAATAGGTTTGTTTGATAGCTTTATGAAAATGTTTGAGAGGCTTGACAATAGTTTTTCATTGGAAAAAATAAATATCTGTTCATGTAAAAAGTTAAAACTATTTTTGGTTTTGTTCATAGTAACATTGAACATTGTTCAATGTAATGATCTTAGGTATATGTGTGTGTTATCGGTTATTGGTATCGGCCATTAGGAGCTGAAAGTTATCGGTTATCGGTATCGGTTTTAAAAAACAGTTATCGTGCATCCTTAAAGTAAACACATTCAGAGGCAATAAAGTGTAAAAAAAAAAAAAAACAACGGGCAGAGTGTGAAGCTGAAGCGAAACACTGTCTTGTGTAGTTTAGACCCGACCTCATCAGTTCCATCTACCATCTCTCTCTTCTTACTATTTAAAGTTGTCAGCGACGGGTCCTTCCGTAAGCCCGTCCCCAAACCTCGCAGTAAGGTTCTGGATAAACCCGTTCAGTTTGTCAAGACTCGAAAAGCAGCAGCAACTTTGGACGTTTCCCAAACTGTGGAAAGACACGAGGCTCCATCTGAAGACTCGTACTCAGAAAGACTGTGCAGTCCATCCGATGAAAACCGTAACAACGGGTCTGATGAAAGTGAAACTCTACCAACCTGCACCAATGATGGTTCGTCAGGGGGAAGTGATGATGGTAACCTCAACGCCGCCCCCTAGAGCCCTGCTAGTCTCTTAGCAGTGTTTTAGTCTCAATACTATTTCTTATCTGGCTTTTTTGTGTTTAAGAAGCTGTATTCTGTGTTTGTGTATCTGTGTGTGGGTTAGGGATGGAACAGTTAGCGGTATTACGGTAAAGTGCGGTAAAAATTTTACACGATAACGATTACCGTTTATGTTTGACTTCGTCTCATTATCACGGTCGATTACCGGGATGTGTAATATCAGCCTCATTTATGTCTGTTAGCGACGCGCGTCTGTGTCTCGCGTGAATATGTAGCTTGTAACATCGGCATTGTAACGTTAGCATGGCGTAAAGAGGTGATAGCACGCAGGACATCAAGAAATGACTGGAACGATGTTCTTCTGATGCAGTTAAAATATTAATTTATTCCATTAACTGATCCAACAACCATAACGCCGGCAGTTAGCGCCACAGCGGTCAAAAACACTTTGCCCTTCCGGGTCAAACAGCTAACCAATAACAGGCAGCTACCTTTATACCTGACCCTCAGGTAACAACACAGCGACGCCCACAGACACACAGAGTGAACTACAATTCAGAACAACATATTTGGCTCCTAAACAACTGTTTCTTTATTTGCACATTTATGCGCCTTTAAGGTTCAGCTTAAAGTCCAATTATTTCATTTGAACTTCACTATAATTTTTGTTCCTGATAATTGTTTGCATATTTTGACCTACTATGGTTGTTAAAGTGTTTATTTAAATTTGCACCAGACAAATCAGCTTTG
Organism: Hirundichthys speculiger; assembly: GCA_018398805.1. Classification (NCBI taxonomy): domain Eukaryota; kingdom Metazoa; phylum Chordata; class Actinopteri; order Beloniformes; family Exocoetidae; genus Hirundichthys; species Hirundichthys speculiger. Next base: position 247,051 of record JAGFBZ010002012.1, on the reverse strand, counting down.
TTCCTGTTATTTATTTTGTTCATTTAAAATTAAACCTCTTTCTGTGCCAGTTGTTTCTCCGTTTAATGTGAAAGTTTCATTTTGATAAGATTTTGGCTTCTGATGTTTCAATATGACAAGAAAATCACAAGATTTTGTGAAATTATTTAAATGCATGTGTTTTTTAGGCATTTGTACAGCAATGAAGAGTATCGCGATAATATCGTAAACCGTGATAATTTGGTCACTATAATCGAGATATCAGATTTTCCATATCGTTACACTCACACCGTGGGTGTAAGTTTTTTCCCGTTTGCATTTACCTGAGGAAAGTGTTCGCTTACTGTAATGATTTAACATGTAGTAGGAGATCAGTGAATGACACAGACATTCACTTTCTAACTGAGGCTCTTTGTGAACCAAGGTCAAATAAAAACCTTTCAACTGATTTTGCTTTGAAAATTCATTATTTTAAATAGCTAAGCTTAAAATGTTGTCATTACTACCTCGTCAGTTATGATATTGACTATGAGTGGCCAGATATTTTTCACATAGCCGTACTATGAAAGAACCAAAAACATCAAATACTCGGTGGATGTGTGCATGTTGAGTAAAAGAAGTTTTGTGTCCTCAAGGTAATCCATAGTATGAATATACAGTCTGTAGTTGTGTGTAAGATTTCTTATTATTTTACTACAAAAGCTGGATTAGCAATATTAATGTAAAGATAAAAGTAGAAAATGCTTATTATGGTACAACCCCAAATCAGAAAAACTTGGGATAATATGGAAAAATGCAAAAAAAAAACATATTTCTTAAATTGACTTTTATTTCTTGGGAGAGGTATTAACTCAAAGTGTTTCATGTTCATTTAATTTATTAATATGCATCCATTTTTTCTATCTCAGACCTTCAACACATTGTAAAAAAAAAAAAAAAAAAAAAAAGTTGGGAAAGTAAATCTTTTACCACTTTGTAATGTTTCCATTTCTTCTCCCAACACTTACTGAGTATTCTAACACTGAGGATACAAAGTGATGAAGAGTTTATTTTGTGGCATTCTTCCATAAAACCTAAAGAAACACAGCACACTTAACATATGCAACAGCACAGGGCTGTTGTTGTTGCATTTTGCTTTAAAATGTACCACATATTCTCTATTATGGACAGGTCAGAACTACAGATAGGTGCTAGCTGTACCACTTTTCTCACTTATTCCTTTATAGTATCTGCGAATTGTCTTGTTAAAAAAATGCATGGACATCTCTGTAGAAGGTGGTTTTGAAGACAGCATATGTTACTGTAAAAACTCAATGTACTTTTCTGAATTAATGGCACAACATAAGTGAAACTAAGTTTTTTTTTTTTTTATTTGGGGTTGTATACATTTACTATCTATTTAATGTTGGTAATCATCTCTCTTTAGCTCTTCTGTTGTGACCAAGATGCTGCGCAGTAACTAATGCAAACCGAATTACTTTTGCTTTTTTATATTCTCAGTGCTGTCAGAATCTGGGACATCTTTTAGAAAGTCTTTTAGGACGTCTGGGTCCATCCCAGAGGAGTGTGAGGAGCCAGGATACGCTGGTTTGAGGGACAAAGGGATGGAAATGGCTCTCCTCAGCAGAGACGGTACAGAGACGGAGGAACAACTGGAACAACTGGGTAAGATCAATTTAGAATTATCAGTTAACCTAACATGCATGTCTTTGTACTAATTATATACAGTCATGGAAAAAATTATTAGACCACCATGTTTTCTTCAGTTTCTTGTTCATTTTAATACCTGGTACCACTAAACGTCATCATGTGACTAAAACAGACAGAAAAGAAAACACTGAATGCATAAAAGCAGTGTTTTTGGCAGTACAACGCCATAGCTATTGATGTAAAAACTTAAGTGATTTAGGTTATAATCAAGAAAACCATGGAAAATGGTAAGATATCAACTCTTAAATAAAACTCTTATGAGCAATCTTTGTGGTTATCGTTATGTTTGTGTCTCTTAGCCAAATCTGTAGCTGGTCTGAATTTGGGATATAATTTTAGATGGTCTTTATCCTCTCAATATTGCTGTTTTTTTTCCTAGAAATATCATAGTTGTTCTTAATGTGCCTCTTTAACTGTGAGTACAGAATCAGCCGTGAACATGAACATTGTGGGCTTGGATACCCTTGAAGAGGAAGAGGAGAAAGCTCGGTTCTTTGCCCAGTTTGAGGCAGGAGCTTCATCAACTGTCGATTACTCCAAGCTGAACAGAGAATTGGACTCAGCCAGTTCCACCGCGGCTACTGACCTCAGGTATGTACTCAGTCATGCTGCGTTAGATCTCCTCTGGATTGTAAGCTCCTTTATAGAGACTGTAGTATGCATGAAGAGTTCATTTCTTTGCCCAGTTAGTGAAACTACAATGCAAAGTAGATGTAAGAGTGAGAATTGCATCTAAACCATATTGAGGCATAAATATTTGATTTTTAATAATTGATCATCAGATTCTGTCACTTAGGACTGAATCTATAAGGCCAGCAGAATGACTCTGGCTTCAGTTGATGAGGCATTTTGGGAAATTTAGAAATACATGAAGTATTGTTATCCTTGTCATCATGCTGGTGTGCAATGGGAAACACTTCATCGAAAATAAAAATGTATTTATACTAGGGCTGGGCAACGATTAAAATTTTTAATCGCGATTAATCGCATTATTTCCCTGATTAATCGTGATTAATCGCATTGTATACCCAAAATCAAATAATGAATTCAAAAGTAGTGTAAAATCCACTTTTATTTAAATGTTCTGCTGCCATATGTACTAAAGTGCCATAACATTTGTTGTTCAAACACTTTTAACATCAGCACTTGTCAGTAACACATATTTAGTGAAAATCTCATCTTAAAAAATGTAAAATATAATAAAGCTTATTGCCACTGCCGGGGCATTAATGTCATCCTGTTTTTATAAAAAATAAAAAAAAAGTCTACAAACAAAATCCAAAAAAAAGATTGTGGCTCAGCAGAATCATAACATTAAAACAGGTAATCTCTCTCAGAAACTTTTTAAATAAAATCAAAAATTAAAAAGTGACATTTTAATATGTTTTTCGTTTTTTAATCTAACAAAAAAATAAAAAAGGGAAAAAATGCCTGTTTTTTTTTTTATATTTCAATTTTAGACTTGGATCAAAAATACTAATTTGAAAAAAAATGGTCCACAGGACTGAATTTGTTTTTATAATCAATGACTGGACTTTCTGTTGTCGTTACACATCTGTGCCACTAGATGGAGCCGCACTGAAGTAACCAGTAAGAGAACAGATCTGATGTAACATGGAGGAATGACGCGAAAGTTTTGTTGCAGTCCAGAATTTTCTTTTTCAGACAGAATTGTTAATATTGCTACCTGAGTTGCTACCTGAACTGTTAAGTATACAGATTTTTATCGTTCTTCATGTCTGTTCTAGGTTTTTTCTGTCGAACAGTGCTTTGAGCTAAGGGTCAGGGTAGCGACTTTAATCTAAAAAGGAAGATGCTCTTCTTCCAGGAAAGCAGAAGCAGCGCTGGAGCGAAGTGATGAGGACCAAAGCGACGTCGGAGTCCCAGAGACTGTCAGAGAGTCTCCAGGTGAGAGCAGAAGGCTGGGTAAACCTTGCTCTGCTTCACTGTCTCATCGTCTGTGGAAAGGCAAACAGTTCATACGTTTACTCAAACAAGGCAGCACCAGTTCAACTGACCTTTCAGTGAGTCAAGCTGTGCGTACAAACGGCGTAAGGGGTCAGCGGCGATGTCGGGTTCAGTCTGAACCCAAGCTGATGAGGCATGGGCCATGCTGCTTTTGCTAGAAATACTAATGGTTCACACATAAACCTAACTTAATAATCCAAAGAGAAACAACAATATCAATTTAAACACCTTAAAGCACACAGAAGACTTTCTTTGATGTTTAATATCAGTTTCAGTACCATTTAAGGAAGTATTTGATTACTTTTAGGTAGTGTTGTCTACCTTATATGGTCTCCCGTCCCCTATTATTATCAAATCCAAGCCAAAGTAACTTTAGACCCCCGTCCTGGTCATCTCTTGTTAAAACTGTGTATCGCTTTATGGCGCTATGTCACACATCAACAATGATGAAACTGTCTCACAGTGGACGTCTTGGCAGAAACAAGTAAGTGACTCAAGAAAGTAATGATGGAGGAGAAAATGAGAGTTGGACCAAGCGAGAGATCAAACAAATCCTGTATAAATATCGTAAAAGCAACGTAACATCTGTGCCTACAGGGGGACCTTCTGCATTAAAAAGTACAAAAGTTTCTGTTTAGAAGCTATTATTTAAAGATATTTTCATAAAAATGCACAAAATTAGTTTTTATTTTGCATTAACAGACTGAATTTAGAATTTAATTATTTTTGTTTGTAATTTTAGAAAACTCAATACTGTCAAGGTGTCTTATGATTTTTCATTACAAGTTAAAAAATTACAATGAATGTATGCTAAGATAAAATGCATGTGTCACAGGAAATATTTGTTTTTGATATGAAAATATATTTTTTTCATGGACAGTCAACACAAAGTATATGAAAATAGTACTCCCAAAATTAAAAAGATGCTACCCAAGTGTCGTGGACAAGACATGTAAAAGGTTTACTAGCAGCTTCCGCTGGTCCTCGGGTAGCCTCAATTCAATTCAGTTTTATTTTTATAGCGTCTGTTACAATGCCGATTGTCTCTAGGCGCTTTACTAGGGCACTATGAAATCCGTTTTTTATTTTCTCTTCAATTCCGTTTTAACTTTTTTTCATTTTCTGTGTTTTTTTGGTTTTTAATTTTTGAGAATTCTGTTTTGAGCATTTTATACAAATTTGACCCCAAGACAGTATATAAAGTAATAAAATATAGCCAATTTATGCAATTATAACTGTAAACTTTGTTTTCATACTTTAAACATATTGTGTCCAACAAAACATTGGTTTTTTGACAAACAAAAAAAATTATAACGTTCTTTTTATGAAATACAGTGATCCCTTATTTTTTGCGGTTAATAGACACCCCCCCCCCCCCCCCCCCCCCCCCCCCCCTCCGCGACAATCATAATCCGTGAACTGGAGCCGGAACTGGAACAAAAAAAATTTATTATATAAACACTGGTTGTGTGTATGAGTGTGTGTCCATGTTTTTTTTGTTTTTTAAATTTTTCTAAGTGTTTCAGCTATTACAGACATCCCCACTTAAATACATAATTGTCAGCCTCATTGTGTTTAGCTCAGTGAGTGACTCTCGCCTTTTTACGTTTGTACTTTTCACTCATTAAGTGATCCTCGCGCGTATGTTTTTGTGTCCATTCAACCGTGTGCTGGCTAAACTAGCAGAACATTGAATCGCCAGACACATAATAATCTTGGAGAAAATCAGATGGTTTCTCAGATGGCCGCTTCGACGTGTTTTTTTGTTAATGAGGAAAGCCGGGGCAGGAGGGGGCAGAGAACCAAGTAGTGTCCCCAGCTTTTAGTGACCCCTCTTGGAACATTTTCTTGAAAGAAAAGTTCCTTTAAGTCCAGTAGGAAAAAAAAAAAAACTTTTATGCAAATTGCCATTCAGTTCTGTTATATTGCGCGTTTAAGGGAATTCTGTTTTTAATCCCCAATTCCATTGGGCTCTACTTTACAGAGACCCAGAGCATGACCCCCGAGCAAATATCATTAACTAAATTTATAATATTTAAATCCAAATCAAGGATATTGGCCTCCAATTAAATAAACAAAAACTCAATATTTGCACAATAATGTAACACCCTGGGCATTTTTGCAGTTTGCCTTGTTTGGAAAAAAGTTTATTGTAACAGTTTGCTGTGCTGTTCTGGTTGTTACTATTTTCATATTTACCAGTAGATGATAGTAGCAGCTTTGGTATGGAAGTAACTTGGAAACCTTTAGTCTTTTTTCCTCCAGAAGATTTGATGCAATGTCTGGGACAGCAACGAGAATAATTAAAACAATCTAAAATAATATTAATAGCATTATTTTAATAGACACAGCTTTATCATCATTTGCGTAGTCTAACCACCAGATGTTTGTGTTGCCATATTTATGAGGTCTGTTCTCTCTCCACCTGTACAGGCTCGCCACACTACAGTGATGATTTTGAAGATGAAGACAGGAAAGAACCACTGGATGAGGTTTGCAGTTATATTATGGTCATAATCTCGGTTACTGGTTATATTTGACTATAGGAGTTTATTTCTGACCTTGCGAAAGTACAGTTTCAACCAGAAGCTTTTAAGATATTTGGCTTTCGGGTGAAATTTACGGTTCACAATACTGTGATAATATATCATGAGCAGAGGTCTTGTCACTGTACCATTCACAAAGTGTAGGGCAGTTTTGTATTGACTAGACACTCCTGCCCACATTGTAACACCTCCACCACCAAAGACTCATCTGGTAACAACAGTGGCTGATCCCGGAATTTTTCAGCGATTATTTCTTGATTTTTTTATTATAATATATTTCTGAAAAAAAGCCGCGAAGCACTAAAACCCCGGTACCTAAAACAACAATTGAATTAGATCATGTTTTGCTAGGGGATCAAATTCTTATTTCCCTCAATGACATGCAAATTAATTTTTATTTTTCATTTCGTGTAATTTTCTCAATTTTTTTTTCAATATTCTTTCTATAACTGTTAGAATAAAGCTGCCATAGAAGTCTGAGACTGTTGATTTATTTCTTAGTATGACAACTGCCAAAATCAGTGGGGGATCAAATACTTATTTCCTCCACTGTATACATTGCAACTCTCAGTTTTACCTTCTTTAAAAGTGGCACCAATGACATTTGTTGGATTGAAAATTTCACTTAAAGCAGCATCTCCATTTTAGCTAAAGTGCAAATAAAAACTCCATCCAAAAACAGACATAGAATTCGATTACATCTGACATGCAGACAGACATGTCCTTTTTTTATTGTTTAGCATGATGTGTTTCAGCTAATTTGCTTTATTTGACATCACAACTCCTGAGATGTGAATGTTGAACATGTCGCTGAAACAGTTCTGTTCCCCAGTCCAAACATTCAATTCAATTCAGTTTTATTTGTATAGCGTCTGTTAGAATGTCAATTGTCTCTAGGCGCTTTACAGAGACTATATATACATTGCTGTTGTTATTGTACTATATGAGGAGCTCAGGCTTTTACTTTTGGGCAGATTTGCTTCCTTTCCTTTTTGGCACTTTAGGAAACTGGGAAAAGTAATCTTATTCAATAATGTAATTTCTGTGAACTTGAACTTTGTGAGTTTTCTTAATCGGGGTAAATTTGACTCATTTTAATTCAATTAACATTAATAGTTGCTGTAACTGTCATTACTTACATTTCTCGCCTAACTTTGAGGTTTTGACCCAGCTTTACTACGTTCCTGTATACGTCTTAATTTCAGTGATGGTTCACTTCAACATGGTTCACTGTTTCACGCAATTTTTTTTTCCTTTTTTTCAGAAGTCTAAAATGTCTCCAAATCTTGCAAAAGGTAAGAGAAACAGATCATGGATAGATCTGTCATCTGAAGCAGATTTGTCAACTTTATTTCATGGCTGATACTAGTGCTGGGCGATATGGAAAAAAATCATATATCACGATAACGATATATATCACGATATACCATAATAACATATGTTTTCAGTTATTCTCTGAAAAGTTTGACAAAAATTTCATTGCTTACTTTTCAACTTTATTTTGAAAGGACATTTAGCTGAACTGTCACAAACATACATTTTAGTGCAGCAAAAACAGGTAGGTACAGAGGTACAGTAGCTTTCACATTTTTTTAAAGTGCACAACAGTTTCTGAGAGGAAAAACACATTTTTGCACTGAAGTTCAGCTATAAAAAATAAACACAAATTATTTTTCAACTTTCTGAAATCTGTAACCTTGTAGTGCAAAGTTTGCAAACCAATATAAAGTGTCTAAAGTAAACATCAGGGTTGAAGAGAACTCTGTTTAAGGCATTAACCATGAATAAAAGTGCAAACATAAAAAGCTACTTTGTAGAAGTAGATATGATTCTATCAAATTTATCGTTGCAGGTTATTTAATTACATATTTGCTGTAATAACTGATAAAATTAGGTTCGAAACGATAGAAACGATAGAAGAGAAATGTATCGTCATATCGCCCAGCACTAGCTGGTACTTTCTCTAAACCAGGGCTTCTGCCCTGCGTATTTTACATGTTTCTGTGCCAGGGTTATTATAGTTAACGAAAACTAAGACTAAAACTAAAACTAGCAATGAAAAAATATTTCAGTTAACTGAAATAAAAATAAAAACTACAATTAAAAAAAAAACGAAAACTAAATAAAAACTACAATGAAGGATGTAAAACTAACTAAAACTAAACTGAATTGTAGATAAATTCCGCTTCGTTTTCGTTGTCGTTTCGTTTTCTCCCTCGATTACTGCCATAGAGATTACTGCCTGTCCTGCAGCAGCCGCTATGCTACCCTCCCTCCAGAGAGGGGGCAGCATAGCGGATATAGACCTTTTCGGGCCAGCCCCCCGGAGTAGTACCCCGACCGCCATTGCGGGGTTTGTGCTACAGAGCGACACTTTCACCGGCTCGCAGATTTAACCAGTGTTTTTCTCTTTCTACAAAATATATATTTTTATAATGTCGAGTCGGTCGAGTGGGAATACATGTTCTGTCATAAACTGTGCCAACAATGGTGTGAAAATTCGACAATGGAAGAAGAAAGTATACACGAAGACTGCCTTGTTTGCAGAACAAGAAGTTAGGAAGACGTGGGTGAAATATATCAACAGAAAGGACTTTGTTCCAAATGAATACAGCCGGGTGAGTTTTCGTTAACATTCAGTCTCGTACTACTCATAGTCTCGCTGAGAGTCCCGGACGATTCTGGCCGAAAGAACAGCAGTATGAGGCTACTGTAGCCCTCGGTACTAGCACAAGCCTATAAATGAATGAATAAATTAATGAATGAATGACTTAGGAGAATGATAAAATAAATTAAATATAACATTAACACATAGCCTAATTTACCACTCGCGTTAACATTACAGTAGCATAATCTTTATGGCTTGTTGACGTTAGTTATAACCAGCGTTCCACAGTTTTTAGTGTTTGATTATGGGAATAGATCATGCTATTTCCATAACCAATCATTAAAAACAGCAATAAACTACCTTCATCTGTAACTGGAGGCCACTGTCTAACATCATCAATCCAAGACATGTCTGTGTTATCAGTAACAGATGCTCCACGCTGCTGTGTTTGGGTTAGTTGGTGGAGCACCGCACCCTCCAGTTATGGCGGGGCCACTAGGGGGCGCATGTCCACAATTTTCAAGTCGAAAAGGTGTATAAACTGCTGCATACTGCAAGAAGAAGAAAAACTAAAACTAAGACTAAAACTAAATAAAAACTAAACTGAAACTAGTCAATTCCTCAAAATAAAAACTAAACTAAAACTACTAAATTACTTGTTGAACTAACTAAAACTAAACTGAAATAAAAAAGCAAACTGGAAAACTAAATAAAAATAAAAACTAAAGAAAATTTCAAAACTATAATAACCTTGTTCTGTGCTAGAACATACTGTACCTGATTCAGATGAATGGATCACCATCAGTTTGTCATCAAGGTCTGCATAAATCTCTTAATACCCCCTTAAATGGAGCCAGGTGTGTTGTAGCAGTCAAACATTTAAAACACATGGTGACCAAGCACAAACAACATCCACACCATCATCAGTGTAAAATATCCTGTGCAGGTCGTACCGAACCGTACCGTATTTTACAGAGTACCGTTGCATCCCTAGTTGGTACATCACTGTACTTTTTTAGTCAGATGTCATCTGTGTCAAACCGGAAGCTGCAATAATTCAATTACTATGACAATATCCACATCAGTGAAGTTTCATTTTAAAAAACGGCATTTAAGATGAAACTCCTCTTATTCCATATCGGTATTTCCCCACCACACCACTTTTAATACATTTGAGCATCCATGCTCCGCTGGAAATGATCGTTGTTGGAGATTGCTCCTGCACATGTAAGCATTTGCATTTTTATTATTAAATGCAGAAATCTGCTGCATAACTGAGAGTTGCACATTACCTCCACAGACTCGTGCGATTAAAAATTTAGATTTCCAAGCAACAGCATTCAGTACAAATGTAAAGAGGTAGGCTTAAACATGTAAAAAATAAATAGATAAAATAATTTCAGCTCTTTCCAACCATTGTTGTGTTTTACACAACTACTGCACAGTTGACATACTAGTACGAAATTTTGTGGTAATGTGACGTGATTTAGGAAAACTGTGACTTTATAAGTTTATGTAAATTTCTTATTATACTTCCACTGATGTAGGATCCCGTCCTGTGTGGTGAGGAAGATTGTGCCTGTCATGAAATATATAAGTGGATGTACAAAGTACTAAAATGCAAAATTAGAATGTCAGTACTGAATGGAGTTTGAGTTCACACTGTGTTATTAAGTAAATATAAAGAGTTCGTTTTTACATTTTTGAAGAGAACAAACTTTTCTTCTGTTACCAGTTTAACCTCACAGGTGCTGGTGTTACTCTGGTTTCAGTTTCTCTCTATGACTCTTTGGATGACACTGGTGAAGAGGACAGAAGGAAGGACACCACTGGCTCACTGGGAAGAGGTAATAATATCCTCCTCCTTTCATCTTCCTTCTCTTTCTTTCCTCTTATCTGCTCCTCCTTCTTATATCTGTCCTTGTGTCTTGAAAATGTTGATGTGAAGCCCCCCCCCGTGACTATATATATCATTTGTCTATAATATTGTTTATAAGTACACCTCTGCATAGCACTCTCAGAAAGAAATGTAGATTAATTTATAACAAAGAATAACTTTCTTAACATTGTTTTTTAGTCTGTAAAGATGTAAAGTTTATCAATCCCACTGTAGCGCAACATCAGCATCATCATATTTCCTCGTCTTAACTTTTTCGTGACTTTCGTTTCTCATTATCTCTGTCTCTCTCCGTCTTTCTTTTCATCCCTGGTAAATATTTTTGTTCACTTTGATCACTTCATATCTCCACTCTGTGCCACCCTGTCCGTGCAAAAAAACTATAAAAAAAAAAAAAACACACAATATAGCACACTGCGACGACAGCGCCAATGCCACCTACTGGAGTACGGTAGCAATTACACGTCATAATACCTCTTCTAATAAAAAGAAACTGTCTACTACCTATGTAACACAAAAAACTAAACATACTGACAGCCAACGCTGAGGGGCACGAGCCTTGTGATGTTCAGATTTTCTACATCTTTTATTATAAATAGATGATGAAATGTCCAAAGCCGTAGCCGTTATTTTTCTTTCTTTTTAAAGGTGCTGAAGTTGTGCGATGACTTCATGATGCCTTTTTTGTGGTACAGAAGGTACCAAACATGTTTTTTTTTTTTTTTTCTATAGGCCATTCACATGCACAGAGTGGAGGTTCAGAGATGGAGGCTCTTCAAGAGGCTTACAGACAGACCAAACGGTCGAGAATCAAGATGAGCACCATTATTCGTCTTTGGATAAGAGGAGGAAGATCAGCATACCTACGTCTCCATCGTCTCTTCCTCATCCTGCCTCTACCACTGAATCTGGTCAGACAATCATGCTGCCAACAATAATGAAGTTTTACTTGTCTCCCCCTTGGTTTCTGTATGATAGATGCTAAGATTATCATATAACCAGTATTTTTAGATTTTTATTTTTGTACGCACATTCAGACCTGCTTACTGCAGAGGAGCTGATGAGGCCCATCCGACCAGAAAACAACCAAATCAGAGGCTTCACCCTTCAGCCTGTCAGGTTAGTTGTACTTGAATCTGTCTGAAAGAAATTAGTGATGGGAGAGCTGAGGAAGAGTAAACGATAGAGTGACCGAGCAAGAAACCTTTTGTAAAAGCGATTTAATGTCCTTACGGGGGACCGTAGTGCTGGGCGATATGGAAAAAAATCATATATCACGATATGGACTATTTTATATCACGATAACGATATATATCGCGATATACCATAATAAAGTATCTTTTCAGTTATTCTCTGAAAAGTTTGACAAAAATTTCATTGCTTACTTTTCAACTTTATTTTGAAAGGACATTTAGCTGAACTGTCACAAACATGCATTTTTAGTGCAGCAAAAACAGGTAGGTAGGTACAGAGGTACAGTAGCTTTCACATTTTTTTAAAGTGCACAACAGTTTCTGAGAGGAAAAAACACATTTTTCCACTGAAGTTCAGCTATAAAAAATAAACACAAATTATTTTTTTTAACTTTCTGAAATCTGTAACCTTGTAGTGCAAAATTTGCGAACCAATATAAAGTGTCTAAAGTAAACATCAGGGTTGAAGAGAACTCTGTTTAAGGCATTAACCATGAATAAAAGTGCAAACATAAAAGGCTACTTTGTAGAAGTAGATATGATTCTATCAAATTTATCGTTGCAGGTTATTTAATTACATATTTGCTGTAATAATTGATAAAATTAGGTTAGAAACGACAGAAACGATAGAAGAGAAATGGCACGATACACACTTTTATATCGTCCCCACGATATGTATCGTCATATCGCCCAGCACTACGGGACCGTGAGCTAAAAAGATTGTTTTCAACAGTTGGAGATGACATTTCACCTAAATACGACAGATATTAGAACCATCAGTACGCATCATATTTGGCATTAAAGACCTCTGTGTTTTGTAAAAGCTTTTTCATTCATTGAATATATGATTGCAGTGCTGTGGAACAAGGAAAGACGTCCCAGCTGCTAGAAAGGACTTTCTCAGTTGACATTCATCAAGAGTCAGAACACAGGCAGACTGAAAAGGACGGCCTTGCGACTGGAGTGAAGGAAACCCAGGATTTGACAAGCCGTCTGTCCGGGTCCCCAGAACCCCCCAGACATGAGCTCACACGGAGCATCAGGGAGGAAGCGGCCCGACTGATGCAGGATCAGAACAAATATTCTCCTCACACATCCTCGAATGCCAGCAAAGCTAAGAAACAACAGGTGAACATTTCTAGAACAGATGTGACTGTATAGAGTTTGTTTATACTCAGTCATTTTAAAATGTAACTTAAACTTAAAAATGAATTGGCTGACTGTTTAATTCATAAGTATATTCATAGTTAATAATTACACAACAATAATGAATTACGACCCTTTTTCCAAGGTCTCCCAGGGTTCGTCTGTTTTTAATCCTTCCACGTCTTCAGAAAGGAGACCCGCAGTGGCTTCTGGGAAAGGCAGGACAGTGAACAGGACCACGACAGTTAACTCCAGATCATCAGGGTCCAACAGAGCTGGAGTCCTGGCCAAAACCCAACATCATCCACGAAAAGCTAAATCCCCAAGGACCCATGAAAAAGATCAACGTAACTCTGCAGGTTATCAGTGGCCGTTGCACAAACATCTCTCAACATTTGACCTTAGTAACAGCTGAAGACTGTATATTTTCTGATGACCTTTGTAGTAGTGCTGGGCGATACTGAAAAAATCATATATCACGATATGGACTATTTTATATCACGATAACGATATACATCATGATATACCATAATAAAGTATGTTTTCAGTTATTCTCTGAAAAGTTTGACAAAAATTTCATTGCTTACTTTTCAACTTTATTTTGAAAGGACATTTAGCTGAACTGTCACAAACATACATTTTAGTGCAGCAAAAACAGGTAGGTACAGAGGTACAGTAGCTTTCACATTTTTTTTTAAAGTGCACAACAGTTTCTGAGAGGAAAAACACATTTTTGCACTGAAGTTCAGCTATAAAAAATAAACACAAATTATTTTTCAACTTTCTGAAATCTGTAACCTTGTAGTGCAAAGTTTGCAAACCAATATAAAGTGTCTAAAGTAAACATCGGGGTTGAAGAGAACTCTGTTTAAGGCATTAACCATGAATAAAAGTGCAAACATAAAAGGCTACTTTGTAGAAGTAGATATGTTTCTATCAAATTTATCGTTGCAGGTTATTTAATTACATATTTGCTGTAATAATTGATAAAAATAGGATAGAAACGATAGAAGAGAAATGGCACGATACACACTTTTATATCATCCCCACGATATGTATCGCCAAATCGCCCAGCACTACTTTGTAGTACTACTGAATTCTTTGTCTGTATTAGTTTCTCAACCTTGGTGCGTTTGGGCTGTGCTGTAAGGTGTTATCAACAAAGTAGCTAAAAAGGGGGCGTTCAGGCATAAATGGGGAGCGTTATTGACAGTTATTCAGCCTTTCAGCTTCTGTCAATTTTCATAAAAGTTCTTCCGATGTCTTTATGCAAATGATTATAACATTTTTATGTTGCCAGTGCTCTGGCTTCTCCTCAAACTCGACTGGTAAATGATCCCTATAGCAACATTGATAAACAAGTGAGAGTCGTCAGGTTAAAACAGCTTTTGACAGCTCTGACAGCAACCCAGTTTTGTGTGTTAAGATTGCACGACGCATCAAAATGCACATGAACAAAATTACGTTTTACAACAACAAAGTGCTTATGTAGCACCTTTCTGGTCCAGGGACTAGACATTTGCCGATTGTGCTAGTAAAAGTGGCATATTATGCTAGTGGCAGTGCTTGTTTTTTGCCCAAATTATGCTCACTTTTCAAATTTATGCTACTTTTTTTTTTTAATTATTCCGTGCACAAACTTCACAACTCACAAGACAAGTTTGAAAATGTATTTAATTAACCCTGGCCTGACGTACTGGGCCCGGTTGTTCAAAACCTGGGTAACTTTATCCGGCGGATAAATCTGCTATCCAGCGGATAGTTATCCAGCGAACAAAAATAGGTTGCACAAAGCCTGGATAGTGTGGTGGATAACTATCCGCGGATAGCTTGCTAACCATCGCATGTAGCAGAGCGTGACACGGTTTGCGCAAGGTTTTGCACTCAAATGGCCTCCAGTTACCGTGGTAAAGTATGCAAATTTCGAGTAAACAACGAACTGTGCGCGCGCTAGCAGCGCGCGCTGGGTTTCAAAACAAATAAAAACAAATACAGTGAAAAGTAAACCATGCAGTTTCTGACAAAGCCCTGGATAACAAATTTAAGCATTGAATTATCTCGCTCGTTTCTGAACCACGCAGTCCAGCTTGACTTCTCTAATTCGTTCTCTAACAGTTAATTAGCGCTTGTTATATTGAAGCATCACACTTGCTTGCAAGTAATGGAACCAACTGTTAATAGTGATCTATCGTTTTTAGTAGCTGAGATCTTCGTTTTCTTGAATTATTCTAAAATTGTGCTATTAAGACAAGAAAATATACTGATTATGCTAGCAGTGCTACTTTTGGAAAAAGGGCAAAAATTATGCTCAATTCCTCAGATTATGCCAAAAATTATGCTAGCACAATCGGCAAGAGCCTACCAGGGACCATTGAAGGCGCTTTTACAACACAAGCAGCTTTCTTTCACTGCCGCACACGCATTAACTAGACTGATTTATTTAATAGACCGAGTTATCACGGTAATAACTGCTATTATTCCTAGAATTATTCTTATAATAAAGGTACACTATGGTTAATGTATAGCTTTCCAACTTCAATATGAAAACAAAATTAACAGCATCACAAAAAAACAAAACAAAAAAAAAAAGTACATTTAGTACAACATCAAGCACTTTAGCTACATCTTTAGTTCCTCACCCACAAATACAAACATGTGCCTGGTTTGTGAACAGGGTATTTTTGTTTTGTTTTTCTTTCCCGTAAAGCAGCAAAATCCTAGTATTTAAAAAGTACTGATTTGTTCTTCTATGGCCTAAATGACCAGCATTTAAAGTGGATGCTTGACAATCTTTTTGCTCAGAAATTAACCTGCACCAGTAAAACTCAATCACTTCAAAAATGCTTCATTTATACCTGAAGCTAAATTGAATAATTGATTCATTAATAGACCGCACTTTACTCCACCTCAGCAAGTCAGTCTTAAATGAAATCAAGGCCCTTGCAGTGAACGACTGGCTCTCTGAGAGCTGTAGCACCTGTAGCTCCACATCCAGGTGTGCTGGCTCTCTGCTGTCTGGGACGTCTCTGGGAATCGTTCACAACAGTCGTGGAGTTTCTTTGGGTGCTGACGCAGCTTTAAGAGAAATGTTGTGGTCTTGTCACCAAGACATTTTCTGCTTTAACTTTTTTTTTTTTTTTTGTGAAGGAATGAAATCACATTCAAGCTTCAGAAAATTGACATTAAGTTTTACTTATTTACTTATTTTGCAGACATTTGGAGTTGTTGGGTCTTTATGTGCAAGGGTGCCAAAACTTTCAGCCATGACGGTATAATGTAATTGAAGTTTAAGACGTTGCAAGTGACCTCTAGTTTTTCACTGGCTCGTGGACCAGGCTTTTAATTTTTATTGTTCATGTGTTTTTGTGTGTGTGGGGGGGGTTTTGTGTGTTGTTCTGAATTAATGTGAATGTTAAAACACATATCTTTACACTCAGTGCGTTTACATGGGAAGTTTAATTCCTCTTTAATTCAGAATTAGAGTTAAAGCTGAATAAAAGTTACCATGTAAACACTTAATTCCATATGAAAATGTCAATTCCGAATTAAACTTAATTCCGAAGTAAGTGGCTGGTTTATTCCTATTTTAATTCTGAATTAAATAATTCCGCGGTCATGTATATACTCGTTCCTGTTTAAATTAATTCCCGTCTTTCTGCGCATGCTAGTTCTCTTGCCCGTCTGTCGCGATGACGCTAATATTCCACGCTGGGCTTGTTTTCAAAACAAAGTTTCAAGATGGCAACACGCAGTAAACGGTGTTCAAGAGCAGAGACGATTTATTTAATAAATAGCTTGGAGGAACTGGAAATAATTAAAAGAACAGATGGCAGGAAACATAAAAATTGTGAGCTTTTCAAAGTTGTAGCGGCCAGGTTAAATGAAGGAGGTTTCACAGATAGAGACGCCACCCAGGTCAAAAATAAGTGGAATGTTGTTGCTAACCGAGTTGTTGCTAAGTTTGTTTTCTTCCAGTAGACGTAAAGACGTCCGCCCCCCCATCCAATCAGAACCCTTCCCAACCCCCAGACCTAAAGCGGAGTTGGATAAAGCCGAACAAACGTGTTTTCCATGTAAACTTCAATTCGGAATTACTATTTCCATGTAAACTCGAAGGAAAATAGTTTAATTCGGAATTATTTAATTCCTAATAATTAATTCCGAATTAAAAAACATCATGTAACCATGGCCAATATGTTTTGGTGGTGGTGTTATTTTCATGATCATGATTCTGAGGAGGATCATCATGATGTCATGGAAAATTTGTTTTAAAAAGGTTGAGAAAAACTTGGTCTATATTATGTTAGGTCCTTGTGTGCACATGTGAATTCAAATTCCGCTTGTTGTGAAATATGCATTAGCTGCTGAATTGTTATTGAATATCTGTTGTTTGGTCAGCAGAGTCAGGCCTGAAGTTGGACAGTCATCAGGTGGCATCTGTCCAGTCCTTAGCATCTGTTCTCCAGCAGCAGACCACCACCACCAGTAGCAGCCATGAAGATGCTGCCCAGGAAGGTTCTAAGGAAACCAGACTGACACAACATCTTCCACAGATCACTGTAAGAAAAAAACAAATGCAAACTCAAACGCAACCCGCATCTCGGCGCGTACAAAAGCGCGTCCAAATGGCATCAATGCGCATCCACCTGGTCACATGTGAACGTGCACAAACGGCGCCACCTCTGGAATTAACTCATGTATAAAAAGCGTGATCTGGCCTCATTTGAACCCCTGAGGAAATGGCAGAGATCATCTTAAACAGCTTTCTCGCCAGTTAAACCACAGACGACCAGAGCATGTTTACCGGCAACGCACCAAATATCTGGGACTTTCAGGTTGCTTTGGATTTCATAATATCTACTTAAGCTGTAGTAAATATAGTTTTTGCTGTTATCAGACACATAGTTTGTCATGACATACCTGAAAAATGTCAGGTACAAGCTAAAACAATTAGTTTACTGCTGTTGCAATTTCTTTCTTTTTTGCACGTTAAATGGATTTTACCTATTTGAGTTATTTTTTTTCTTCATTTATTACATAAAAAGAACTTTATAATTTTTTTGTTTGTCGAAAAAAACTAATGTTTTATCAGACACAATATGTTTAAAAGTATGAAAAGTATTACAGTTATAATTGCATAAATTGTCTATATTTAATTACTTTATATACTGTCTTGGGGTTAAATTTGCATAATATGCTTAAAACGGAATTCTCAAAAATTAAAAACCGAAAAACACAGAAAATGAAAAAAATTAAAACGGAATTTGAGAAAAATAAAATGGATTTCATAGGGCCCTAGAAAAGTTTTCTTGTCTGAGAAGATCCGGACAGAAAACACGTGTCAAAGGTAAATGCAGAAAGCTCTTCCGAAATTGTAATAAACATCCCAGAACTCTGCATCTCACAACTACTACTAACGTTACAGTGAGCAGCAGAATAACGTAAGAGCAGAGTAAACCTTAGCGGCAGCCAGTGTCGCCAGATTTGGTTGAACCATTTTCGCCCAATTGCGTTCCCAAGCCCGCCCACTTCAGGAAAAAAACGCCCAATAAGTGTTTTCATACGAAAACATTTAATATTTGAATAAACGTGGATTTAAATGCATTTACAGTATTAAACAATTAAGCCTAAATGAATAGTTGTATTTTATCATAGTGCATGTCACAGAAAATGTGCAAAAATGCACATGGTGTATCCCAGTGCCAGGCCCAAGTTAACACAGCAGCAGTAACGTCAACCACGTAAACACCATTTCTTATATTTTCCCCACTTCGGCATGATAGCCTACTTAATTTGCTAACAGAATAGCCGACCACTTTGAGTTTAGAGAGAGCAGCTTCTGCCTCAGACTTCTGCATCGGCGCACTAAGGTTTGTTGAGGTGACGTCATGATAGCGCGTTGTTACAGCGACTGATTAACTCACTGCGATTAAATTTTTTTTTTAATCGGATGACCACATTACGAGTGAGCGAAATATACTGAATTTTGTATTTGTACTGTTTTTAAACCATAAAATAACAGTTTGTTGTACTGTTTTCACAATATTAAAAAAACCGCCAGATGTTGGTAAAAGCAGCCCAAATTCGTGTATACCCGCCCAATGCATTTTTTCCCCGCCAGCTGGAATCAAAAGTAGCCCAATTGGGCGGGAAACCGCCCAATCTGGCAACACTGGCGGCAGCTCTGCTGACTCGTATTACGTCCCAACATGTCTAGATTATTTAAAAGAAGACTGCTGATAATATCGACATGGAAACAGTCCATGATAGAAAAGCATGTGTGTGTGATTAAGAGAGAGTGCATAAAAAACTCAGTTCAGCTTTTACCATAAAAATAGTTCATCGATCTGGCTCTAAACGCTCTGCAGACTATGTATTAGCAACGGGGAAAATTCACCGTACTCTCCGGACAGTAAGCCGTTACTTTTTCTCACGCTTGGAACCCTACAGCTAATACAACGATGTGGCTAATGTATAGATTTCTACGGGCCAGCTTCAATACGTCAATACGTTTATCCTCGTCAGAATGAAATTACCGAACCGGTCACAGTGGACCAATGAAACAGTTTGAATTAAATAAAACACACTCACACTAAATTCTCCAGTTCAGTCATTTTGTGCTTCATGCACACACCCTCATCATAGAAAACACATGAAGGAATGTATATGATTTAGCTTTTAAGTTAAAGGCAATCGATCTGTCGGTCAAAGAAGTAAACAGCTACTGCACGGATTTATTTTGAGATCCCAATATTCTGATCCTTATATTCAGGTGCGCTCAATAGTCCGGAAATCACGGTATGTAATGTGGAGGATAGTACGTAGTTAAAAACACGTGAAAAACTCTAGAAACTCACGACTACTAACGTTGCTATGAGCTTTCTGGTCTTGTGATCTGAAAATGAACGGGAAGATGAGAGAGTAAAATTCAGAAATGATTTATCTGAACAAAGTGGAGGAACATTTTAAATACTGTGTGAGCTCATTAAAGCCCGAAAGGATGTTTGTGTCCTGTCAGGAGTTTAATTCCACTCATAGCAACTATTATACTTTTTTATGTAGCCTTTGTCATATTAATGTAATAATAATAATAATAATGTAGCAACACAGTTTTGAATGACAGGGTCCTTGTTGAAACATGTTTCTGAGTCTAAGAAATTCAAGCACTTCTGGAGCTTTTATTTTCTATTTGTGTGATTCAATAAACATGATTTAGGCATTTCAATGAAGTTCAGTGTTTGTATTATTCAATTTTTTTAACGCCAATTTTTACACTTTTACTGCAAATGAATATCGGCTCCAAATATCGGTTATCGGCCTCATCTGACTACTAATAATCGGTATCTGTATCGGTCCTGAAAAACCCATATCGGTCGATCACTACCTCATGCGCATTCATATGAAAAATAATGTATGCTCTCCATCAAAGGTTTTAAGCGTCAGATAATAATTAGGTGGGTATTCCAGAAAACAGGTTTAACTAACTTGAAATAAACACTGAACTCTAGTTTTTCTGAATCTGTGTCAACTAAACTCAGAAAATCATGATAATAATGGAGATAAATTATACCAGACTTTGTTGTCCTCCAACCAGGGGGTCGTTGGATCGGTCCCAGACTGTCCCTTTACCAGCAACTGGACTGCATTAAGTCCATCATCTTTATAATTATAAGATATGTGAACTATATCTAATAATGGTCATAATGCCAAATTCTAATTAGTTTATAAAAGTTTAATGCAGGCCAATGAAAATGAGTTAAAACAGAAGATCGTGTCTCCATTAATAATACAGTAAAACTGCTTGTTGGAAATTGGACTGTGAAACGTAGTGTTGTTGTGGAGACGCACATCAAATCACAAAAATACACATACAGTCATGGAAAAAATTATTAGACCACCATTTTTTTCTTCACTTTCTTGTTCATTTTAATACCTGGTACCACTAAACGTCATCATGTGACTAAAACAGACAGAAAAGAAAACACTGAATGCATAAAAGCAGTGTTTTTGGCAGTACAACGCCATAGCTATTGATGTAAAAACTTAAGTGATTTAGGTTATAATCAAGAAAACCATGGAAAATGGTAAGATATCAGCTCTTAAATAAAACTCTTATGAGCAACCTTTGTGGTTATCGTTATGTTTGTCCAAACAAATGTACCTTTAGTTGTACCAGGCATTAAAATGAACAAGAAACTGAAGAAAACAAGGGTGGTCTAATCATTTTTTCCATGACTGTATATAACTTGGATTAAAGTTTAAAGATTAAGTTTAAAACAAGTTAAAAATCATTGTAACTCACCTTTGCATGGCACTACTCTTCAACAAATGTCAGCGCTCAGATTGAGTTATTGGTATTGTGTTACTTTCAACAGTATAACGAGAGCTCAGTTGTGGAGGAGCTGAGAGTCCAGCTGGTCCAGAAAGAGAGGGAAGTGCAGATGATGAAGGGAGGGATGGAGGAGGTGAGAGTCCAGCTGGCCCAGAAAGAGAGGGAAGTGCAGATGATGAAGGGAGGGATGGAGGAGGTGAAGTCCCTCAGACAACAGAACTACCTTCTGCAGAGCAAGGTACAGCAGACCCACCACAACCAAGCCGCCATTCGTGCCGTTAATTGTAAAGGCCTTAATTCAACATATTATTATTATTTTAGTATTATTTTAGTATTATTTTTAACTGTTGAGCAGTTTTTCAAGTCATTGTTTTGATCTTTTTCTCTCTGAGTATGTTTTCTTATTTTTTTGTTACTTAGCTGCAAAGTGCAGAAGAGGCTATTCAGAAGAGGAGGTGGCTGGAGGCTGTAGATCCTGCAACTGAAGACAAGTTTAAGCAAATAGATAAAGAAGTTAAAGAACAGGAGACACTCATCAAAGGTTACCAACAGGTTTGTCTGCTTCCACCATGTCTGTGCTTAAGTTTAATGTTTTTCTCTTTGTTAACTCTCATAATTTTTTTTCTTCCAAAGTTGCTTTATGCCCAAGGAATCTGACCTGCGTCCGGGTCAGATATTTTGGTTAGAAGATAAGTTTTTAATGGTAATTAAACTAAGCCAAAATGCAAAAGCGGTGTGTTGGAAAAACTAAGCAGATCCAATGTCTCAATAGCTTATACAACAATCCACAGTTGAAATGAAAGTTTTTGCTGCTGTAGTTTGTTCTAGATGATGTTTTTAACATCTCATCATTGTGGAGAAACTTTGGTTTTCTCTTCCTTAGAATATTGTATCAGCTAATGCGAATGCAGAGGCTGCTGATTTATAAAGCTGAGAGAAGAATCCTTCCTCAAAGTTTCTTTGCGCCGAAAAAAAAAATAAAAATGGCATTGCCAAAATATATTTTGATAAAAAAAAAAAACAAAAAAAACGTACGTATGCAAACATTTTTTCCTTTTTAAAATCACAGCCCACCTGGAAGTCTGCACAGATGGGTCCGCCTCATATCCCAACCTCTACACACCCACATCTAAAGTGTCTTTCCAAAGAATGTTACAATGAGCTCTTGTTACGAGGATGCTACTAATAAAGTTGCACGTGAATACACAGCGGATTTACGTTTATTATAATATACAGAAGATACCACAGTTTTTATGCCAGTCCTATCTTTTTATTTTGTTGTATTTATCTGCAGCACATTTTACAGGACGGTCCGTGAAAATATTGCTTGACATTAAACGGGTCCGTGGTGCAAAAAAGGTTGGGGACCACTGCTTTACAGCAATGTCAGTACAGTCAGTTGCGCTGATTAAATTAAGGAAACCTGACATTGCTGCGAATTGCCTTTGAATGTGGCGTGTTCCCCCACGCTGTCAGGAAACTTGATTCATCAACTAGTCATGTTAATAATGCCATCCAACATGGCAGGCATTATTGTGTTCAGTGATGGCTGTGATATCCAAGACCTAAAGATAGACTTTAACTGTATATTATACCCAGAAGGGGCTCTCAGCAGAGAATATAAAATGTGATTATAGTTTATCATATCAAACGCTTACCTTTTAGCTAATTCCTGCTGGAAAGGGCTGCCAGAAACCTAGAACTGTTTTGAATCAGATTCGGGCATTTACAGGGAAAACGCGTCTCTACTTACGACTCTACTACCAGAACCAATTAATTTCGTAAGTAGAGGTACCACTGTATTTATATTTATTCAACAATTAGACTGATTACCCCACATGTTGTCACAATTAATGCATCAGTCAGTGCTATCTACTGCTATAGTAGATAATCTGAAGATTGAAGTATGATTTATAAACATACTGATACTGATGGAATAGTCATGGCTTACTACAGGAACACATCTATAATACTGGACGCTTGGCTATTTATGGTTACGTGGCTCTGAAAGTCTGATATGAAGTCAAATTAACAGTCTCACTGTCTGTGCGCAAGGATCAGATCCCATCAGTTATTACTAATCACAACCTTTGGGTGAAAAGTGACACGTGCAGCTTTCAGGATTTGTTTCATACATATGCAACATTTATGAGTGACGCCCCAGGTCTCTAATGGTCCTTTAGAACACTGTGGATTCACATTTAAAGTCATTTCAAGGCACTTAAATTCAAGTCCAATTAAGTACAGTCCAGCGCAACCCAATTATATGCTAATGCATTCCAGTTATATACCAGTTAAATCAGTTATACTAAATAAATTAGTTATAATCTAATTATAAGTATTCTTCAATCATTTCAATCCAATTTATTTTAATTCTGTTCATATAATACCATTTCATAAAATCACAGTGTGACGAAGGAACTAGTTTGCCTTGATCATTTGGGGGTTTCTCACCCTTTGCAGATTGATGAGCAACAACTATATGTAGAATATCCTATAAGCTGTGGGGGTTTTTTTTACAGGAAAACGAGAAGCTTTATTTGCAAATGAAGGCTCAGCAGGCCAAGAGTAAAGAGAATGAAGAGGCGATGTTTAATGAAAATCAGAGGCTGCTGAATGAACTGACTCTTGCGAGGTGAGTTTGTTTATCAGAGCCGCAGCTCCCAAACTGCATCGTTTCATCTGAATGTCTTTCAAAAATACAAGTAATGTTTACAACAAACTGTTGTGGTAACAGTTTTTCATTCTCACCAGGGAGCAGGTGAGAATAACTTCAAAGCCTCTGGGCAACGTGTGCATGGATCATATTCAACGTATTTCAGACCTGTTATCTCAGATCAGTGTACTTCAGGTCAGTTTCTCTGCCGTCAGGCTAAATTTCTCTGTTAAACCCTTTCATTTTTCTAAAATATCTTTCTTTTTGCAGAGGAACGAGGCCCAACTGTCGGAGGATAATCGCATGCTGAAACAACAGAAACAATCTGTGGAGGTCGACCTGCAGCTCATGAAGAAGGAGAGAGACCTGGCTAAAGCTCAGAGCATCTCCACCTCAGGTGAGACTGGCTGCAGGTTATAGGGAGTTCCTAAATCTTGATTTTTTTTTCTTTGTTTTATTTTATTTTTTGATTTTATTTTATTTATTTTATTTATTTTTATTTTTACTTTTTTTTATTTTATTTTTATTTTTATTTTTATTTTTATCTATTTATTTATATATATATTTTTTTTTCCATTTTTTTGTTGTTAGCACTTTGAGATTTTAAATATAAAGTACAATACAAATAAAATTTATTATTATTATTATTATTATTATTATTATTATTATTATTTTAGAATTTGTGAATATGAAGGGATGTTGGGGGTGAGAAGTGAATTCGAATTGCAGCAGGCATCTCTGTAGTAGGGCTCATTTTGTTTGCAGCAAAGCAAAATAGAATAGGGGCAAACAGTGACATTTGTTGGTTCTGTTCTGAACCCACCAGGAGATAAAGCTTTTGTGATCCGCATGTTAGAGGACAAGCACAAAGAGGAACTGGCAGCCTTGAAGAAGAAGCTCCAGTGGTTCGCTGAGAACCAAGACTTACTGGACAGAGACGCTGGCAGATTAAAGGCTGCCACAGTGGAGATCCACCAGCTCAAAGAACAGGTTAGGCTCCATTGTGAGATGCCGTTTATTGATTTTTTTGGCATTATTGATTATTTTGGTGTTGGCCTGCTGCATCAATTTATACGGAGAACATTGTGTTGGCAAGAAATTAGACACAAGAGTGGCGTAGAGAATCCATTAAATTTTCAAAATAAAACACGAGCAGGCTAAGACTTTCACATGGACATTACGTGAACCTGCGGAGTCTGTTTTGAAGACGTTTGAATCATATTTAAGGAAGGGATCAGTTTAGAAGTCTAAAAATACATTTAATGATAACACTCACCCTTTTAATATGTACTGTATGATTAGTAACGTCCTGGTGACGATAATGAGAACAAGACATGGAAAGTAACCTGCCTTTAAATGAGGCAGAATTTTTATTTTTTTTTTTAAACCTAAGTGAAATCATTAGCTGCGGTTACATGATGTTTTTTAATTCGGAATTAATAATTAGGAATTAAATAATTCCGAATTAAACTATTTTCCTTCGAGTTTACATGGAAATAGAAATTCCAAATTGAGGTTTACATGGAAAACACGTTTGTTCGGCTTTATCCAACTCCGCTTTAGGTCTGGGGGTTGGGAAGGGTTCTGATTGGATGGGGGGGGGGGACGTCTTTACGTCTACCTGAAGAAAACAAACTTAGCAACAACTCGGTTAGCAACAACATTCCACTTATTTTTGACCTGGGTGGCGTCTCTATCTGTGAAACCTCCTTCATTTAA
Organism: Hirundichthys speculiger; assembly: GCA_018398805.1. Lineage (NCBI taxonomy): Eukaryota > Metazoa > Chordata > Actinopteri > Beloniformes > Exocoetidae > Hirundichthys > Hirundichthys speculiger. Next base: position 221,297 of record JAGFBZ010002012.1, on the reverse strand, counting down.
CCTAGCCGCTACAACTTTGAAAAGCTCACAATTTTTATGTTTCCTGCCATCTGTTCTTTTAATTATTTCCAGTTCCTCCAAGCTATTTATTAAATAAATCGTCTCTGCTCTTGAACACCGTTTACTGCGTGCCGCCATCTTGAAACTTTGTTTTGAAAACAAGCCCAGCGCGGAATATAAGCGTCATCGCGACAGACGGGCAAGAGAACTAGCATGCGCAGAAGCAGAAAGACGGGAATTGATTTAAACAGGAATGAGTGTAAACATGACCGCGGAATTATTTTATTTGGAATTAAAATGGGAATAAACCAGCCACTTACTTCAGAATTAAGTTTAATTCAGAATTGACATTTTCATATGGAATTAAGTGTTTACATGGTAACTTTTATTCGGCTTTAACTTTAATTCTGAATTAAAGAGGAGTTAAACTTCCCATGTAAACGCACTGTGTGTCTCGGTAACATTTGGGAATAAACTGAGTATGTTAATCATGATGTGAAAGGAATTTGTCTCCATTTCAGGTAGAGAAACTGAAACAGGAAGTAGGCAGAAGGAGCAGTGAGCACCAGAAAAAGGCCAGAGACAAATCTGCAGACACGAAGAGAATAAAGGACCTGGAGCGACAGGTTTTTACAGCAATAACAAGCATGTAAAGGAGGCTTATTAACGCACAAATTTCTCAGTTGCCAGAGTCTTTCTTTCTGTTTTTACCAGGTGAAGGAACTGGAGCAGATTCTGAAAAGCACAAAGCGAAACTCGCTGCCCGCTCTAATCTACGCTGCAGCGACAGCTGCTGATCAGGAGCTAAAGGACTCAGCAGCAGCGTCGTCTCCCAGTCGTATCAACGCTCTACTGGAGCGCAGGATTCAGCGCCTGGAAGCTGAGCTGGAGAGTCACGATGACGAGGCTAAACTCACCTTACGTGCTATGGAGCAACAGTTTCACAGAATCAAGGTAGATGTTGTTTACTAGGGCGTCGTCTTACACCACAGACATTTGACACACGTTGAGTGAAGATAGTTATCTGTATGTTTTTTTGTTTAAAAAGTATAATAAGAAAATAAATCTCTCATCTTAGTCGATCTCTGTAATAGACAAATACACTTTAGACGTCATCAGCAACATGATGAGTGACTGAGTTTCACATGTTTTCACTTATAACTTAATAACCTTTACTTTCTAAAATCTTGTATATTACCAATCACAATACCAAAAAGTTGCCAATAATGTGTTTGTGTTGGATCCACTGCATCCCTGGAAAAATGTTTAGGCTCAGGACTTTTTTTTTTTTTTTTACTCTAAGCCCTGCTGATTAGTTTAACAGGTGGAACGTCCTAACCACTCCTATGCATAATGTAGCGGGTAGCGCAGGTGTGATAGCGGGTTTAGCGAGGTGGAAGATTGCGTTCTTTGCGAGGGAACGCCTCTCCCGCTATCCGCTATCCCTTAATAGCGGCTTTAGGAGATCTGGCGGAAGATGGGGCCGTGGGATGTCTCCAACTTATGTCTGTTTAACTTTGTTTGTTTTTTGTTTTTTTGTGCTGTAGCTCCGTTACGAGCAGGAGATCTCTGAGCTGGAGCAGCGGCTGCAACGGAACCAGCAGACTGAAGCAGCAGCCGGGTCAGAACCGTGGAAATCCAAGTGTCAGACTCTGGAGGAAGAGCTTCAGTGTGTCAAGGGAAGTTACCAGGAGAAAGAAAAGAGTCTGCGTCACCAGATCGAGTCTCTCCGACAGCAGCTCAAAAACAAGGTCAGTGGATGATTTACTAAATCAGAAATACGAAATAAGTTTCTAAGCATCTTTGAGGAGAGGAGTAATGCAAGTGGTGTTGTTCTGGAGTGGACTGTGAATGATTAAATAATGAAAAGTGCCTCCACTTGCAGGCCCAGCCCAGTCCAGGACGACATCAGCGTCAAGCTGAGGCTGCGTTCGGCGCCAGGATAGAGCGTCTGAACCAAGAGCTCGCCACCAAGACGCAAAGTATCCAGGAGCTGAGCCGCACTGTGGAGAGGCTGCAGAAAGAGAGGAGGAACATGCTGTCCGGCCCAAACCCAAGACCAGAGAACTGTTCTGCAGAGACGAGACAAAAGCCGGGCTCCACCAGAGCAAACCGCAGTCCTGCAGGAGCAGAGACGTCTGCCGAGTCAGAAACATTTCCATCCGTTCAGTATGAGAAGACCTACCAGCCCACTGTTTTCACAGGTAGGAACGGTCCAGATTCTGCTGCACGAGCTCAGAACCAGCTGGTGCCGGGCCATCAAGTTCTAATAAACCAGCCCAAAGACGGTTTAACCTCCGGCATTCACAAACAACACAAACTAATTCTTTATGCATAATCAGTGTGTAAATAATTAATACACAACCGTAATTCCAAAAAGTTAGAACGTCTAAGATTTAAATATAGTAGTCATCTGCAAATCTCATAAACCCATATTTTATTCACAAAAGAAGATAGAAAACAACAGATGTTGAAAGTGAGACATGATAGGATTTAATGAAAAAGTGTTTTTGATGATTTTGGTGGCAGCAACACGTCAAAAAAAGTGTTAACGTGGGCAACAAAAGGCTGAAATAATAAGTGGTATGAAAAAACAACAGGAGGAACATTTTGAAACAAATAAGGTTGTCAACAGGTTTGTGACATGACTGGGTATAAAAAAGGCATCTTAGGTTCATCCAACTGCAAAAAAAACTGTCCACAGATTGTGAAACAATTTAATTAGAAGTTTTTCAGTGGAACACTGAAGACTTTCAATCCCTCAGAATCTGCAGTACATACCATCATCAAAACATTCGTAGAATCTGATAAAAATGTTTAAAAAGCACTGATGCAAAATGAAAAAGTGTTCTTTGGTCAGACAAATTAAAATTTAAAAATACTATATAAAAACTGTGGTCACAATATCCCAAACTGCAGCTAGGAAAAGCTCCCCTTTAAGACAGAAGAAACAACAACAGCGTATAGAGCCCTTTTAGTCCAGGTACAACTCAGGACACTTTTACTTTCTTTTAGTACCACACACACATTAAGTAGATCGATTCATTTAATTGACCAAATTATCCCTATAGTCAAATCAAATCAGATTTATTTATAAAGCCCTTTTCATACCAGCGTACCACAAGGTGCTTTACATAATAAAGCTGTCATTAAAAGAACAAGAATTCGGCTGTAATTGTAGGATAGATATACTATTTTTGGGAAGACCAGAGAGAGCAGGGCAATACAATAATCTATTCTACTGAAGATAAAAGCATCAACACCTCTGTGCTGGCAAGAGAGAGAAATGGGCGGACTCTGGTGATGTTTTTAAGATGTTAAAAACCTGTTTTTGTAATATTTCTAATGTGTGGAATGAAATTCAGCTCAGAGTCAAAAAGAACACCCAAGTTTCTCACACACTGAGAAGGTTTGAAATTATGTAATTTTGGTAAAATTATCTCTCTCTTGTTTTCAGAACCAATGATTAAAACTTGTCCTGGTTAAGCTGTAAGATGTTCTCTGCCATCCATGACTTAGTATCTAAAATACAGTTTAAAAGAACGTTAACTGATTCTAGGTCATCAGGAGCAATGTAGAGCTGTATGTCATCAGCAGAGCTGTAAAAAAACCAACACTACATCTCCTGATGACATCCCCAAGTGGCAGCATATAGAGATTAAAAAGTATCGGACCTAAAATTGAACCTTGGGGAACCCCAAACTTGATCTGATGGGTTCTTGAGGAGCATGTATCCATACTTACATAAAACTGTCGATCTGTGAGATAGAAGTGAAACCATTTTAAAACAGTACCGGAGAGGCCCACCAGACTTCTAAGTCTGTTTAATAAAATGTCTACTGTATCAAAGGCAGCATTCAGATCCAGTAGAACCAGGACTGAAAGTTTCTGTGCGTCCATGTTACATCTTAGGTCATTAACAATCTTCTATAGGGCTCTGGTTTGTCCTAAAACCAGACTGAAACTTCTCAAAAATAATGTTCTTATTCAGAAAATTATTTAACTGAATAAAAACAACCTTCTAACCTAAAAATGGTAAGTTAGATACAGGTTGATAATTGTTAAAAACAGCAGGATCTAAATGACTCTTCTTCAGAAGAGGCCTCACCACTGCTGTTTTAAAGGCAGTGGGGAAAACACCGTGTGAAGAGAGGAATTTACGATATTTAAAAGCTCATACTCAAAGAAGCCATAAAACATGATTTTTTAAAAGTGATTGGGTCTCTTAAAAGGCAGGTTGTTGGGTTTAGTAAAAAACTTGGGAGAAAAAAAACTGGAGAAACCAAGGCATCTTTGGGATCAACACGAGGACAGAAGGACAGGAGAACAGGACTCCAGTGTTTCCTCAGGTGAAAGCAACGGTTCACATGTGGTAAAACCAGCACTTCGCTGAGATAAAAGACTGGATCTAATGGTATCAGTTTTATTCCTGCTTATACGCAGCATCTGATGGTGGCATGGAGGACTTAAAATCTCTGTTCATTAAAAGGTCAATCATTTTAAAAAGGAATTTTTGGTTGTTTTTATGTTCTGTGATGAGGTTTGAGAAATGGCTGATTCTTGCCTGTTTGAGTTATTGTAAGTTTTGAGTTGTATGCGTAAAATTTAGTAATGGATTGTCAGTTTTGTTTTTCTCCATTTTCTCCTGCACTTTCTTTTTTTTTTTAGCTCCTTTACTTCTCCGTTCACCCATGGTGGTGTGGGTTTGGTTCTTATTGTTTTTGTCCTAAAAGGAGCTGCAGCGTCAATAGCTGATTTCAATTTTCTGTTAAAATGATCAACAATAAAATCACATGGTGCAGGTAAAATCTGAGCAGGAATTTGATTTTAAATACCAATAACATTTGCAGCCACTTCAGAAGTAATGTATCATTTCCTCACAGTTCTCACCGGGGCCTCCTGCTGGCTAAAACTGATGATGTTAAAAAACACAAAGTAGTGATCCGACACAGCCAGGTCAATAACAGAGGACACACCTGTAGACAGGTCAGAGGTTATGACCAGATCTAGGGTGTGTCCTCTGTTGTGAGTCAGCTGTGTGACATGTAATTTAAAATTCATACTATTTAAAAGGTTTGAAAACTCGCTGGCATAGGGATCATTAGTCGTGTCCATGTGTAAGTTCAAATCATCAGTTATCAGAATTCTATCGTATTTAAGATGAATTGTTGATAAAAACTCTCTAAAAAAACTGTTGAGTAAAACAGGAGGGAGGGTTTGGTGGTCTGTAGACTGTAACAGATAAAACAGGTGGGTTTACAGCACTGGGGGTGGGGTGTATTTGACAGACAAATTTGTGCCACTATAAGAACTCGTGGCGTATTATTCTATAGTATTTAGCTTTATTTTATCTTTATATACAATAGACCCTTCAGTAAGCACCGAAGCACATAACATACACACAACATATTGGATGAATTCCTGTTTCTTGCTTGTCTGAGTAAAAAGTAATGTGTAACCTGAGCTTCCTCGGTTCCTTCCTCTGACAGGAAGTCACATCTCAGAGGTTCTGCAGGAGAACCAGGTTCTGAAGCAGCGAGCAGAGATGCTAATACAGCAGAACCAGCAGGACAAGGAGGAACTACAGGCTGAAGCTGTCCGAGCTGAGGAGGAGCTGTGCAGGTGTGTACAGCACATCTGTATTTAACTGATCCTTTCTGCACGCCAGAAACGTGTCCAAAAACAACTGTATGATGCTACCCGTCAGGCTGAAGGAGCGTTTTGCAGAGCAGCTGTCCTCCATGAAGGAAGAACACCTGAAGGTTCTGGACAGTCTGCGGACCAGCCATGCTCTGGAGCACTCGGCCTCAAAGGTTGCAGAGTTGACCAATGAGCTGAGCAGTCAGCAGGTAAGAGTCCTCTAGTCCACCTGCACCATGTCAGCAGGAAGTCCTGAAATGATCCTGTTGCATAATATTTGACATGTTCTTCCAGATAGCAATGAAACATTTACAAGAAGAGTTGAAAGTTGAAAGACCTGCAGGGATCCAAAGAGGCACTAATAATATCCAGGAGCAGAGAAGAGACCCTGCAGCAGCAGGTGAGGAGCTTTCTTTACAGGTGTTCAGTTTCCCTCCACAGAAACCTGGGTCACCTTTAAAGACGTGAGTCGCAACCTTCACAAATAAGAAACGATGATAAACAAACTGCAGTGTAGTGCTGGGCGATATGGAAAAAATCATATATCACGATATGGACTATTTTATATCACGATAACGATATATATCACGATATACCATAATAAAGTATGTTTTCAATTATTCTCTGAAAAGTTTGACAAAAATTTCATTGCTTACTTTTCAACTTTATTTTGAAAGGACATTTAGCTGAACTGTCACAAACATACATTTTAGTGCAGCAAAAACAGGTAGGTACAGAGGTACAGTAGCTTTCACATTTTTTTAAAGTGCACAACAGTTTCTGAGAGGAAAAACACATTTTTGCACTGAAGTTCAGCTATAAAAAATAAACACAAATTATTTTTCAACTTTCTGAAATCTGTAACCTTGTAGTGCAAAGTTTGCAAACCAATATAAAGTGTCTCTAAAGTAAACATCAGGGTTGAAGAGAACTCTGTTTAAGGCATTAACCATGAATAAAAGTGCAAACATAAAAGGCTACTTTGTAGAAGAAGATATGTTTCTATCAAATTTATCGTTGCAGGTTATTTGCTGTAATAATTGATAAAATTAGGATAGAAACGATAGAAGAGAAAATGACACGATACACACTTTTCTATCGTCCCCACGATATATATCGTCATATCGCCCAGAACTAGATGCAGTGGGTCCTGGAAGGTGCTTGTTGCTTATTCAGGTGGACAAATAAAAGTCCCTCCAGGACTTTGATGACAGGACAGGTCTACAGCTCTGTAGTTATTGATCAGCTCTTTCTGGTACTTGAACAAGGGCTGATCATGGTTCTATTATATTGTATTGTAGGATTTTTGGGGGATATTGTGATAGGTAAAACCATAGAATTTAAAAAACACACACACACAAATTATATCTCATCTCTGCTTCTAATTTTCTCGTTAAGTAAAAGCTGTGATTTTCTGTGCTGAATGTCATTCTGACCGATATGAAATTATTGTAAAATTGAGTCTTGAACGCTCGTGTTTAGCTGAGCAGGTTGCTGCAGGAGCTGAAGGAAGCTAAAGAAGCTCAGAGCTCAGAGGTGAAACTGCTCTGTAACCTTGAGAAGAAGATCATCACCATGGAGCTGAGACACCAGCACAGAGAGGAGGAGCTGCAGCAGGTACCGGCGGCAACAGCGCCCCCCTCAGACGCTAACGTGAAGCTGCTCCAGGTCCAGATCAGACAGCTTCACTGTTGAAGAAAAGATAAACAGCAGTTCTGAGTTGATTTATCTTTCAAACCTGCAAGAGAAAACTCAGTAATTGTGACTTTATAAACAACAAATTAAAATAAAAATTTCAGTCAGAAATAAAAAAAACTCAAATCCTGACTTTTAGAGAGAAATAAAACATCACAACACAGACGTATCTTGATGCAAATTGTATTTTTCACAGTGGAATACTTAAATGATATTATTTAGGTGAGTTGTAGACGTTGCTGAGGAGAAATCTAAAGCAGTAAAGCAGATGACGGTCGGACTGATGTAGCTCTTGGTTTACCTGCGCAGGTGATCGGCAGCGTCTGGCAGACGTCCACAGCTGATCTGCAGTCAGAGGCTGAGCGCTGGAAGCGTCTGGCTCAGGACCAGAGCAGAGAGAACTGGCAGCTTTCCGCCTGGAGCTGGACTCCATCCTGGACATCCTGAGACACCTGCAGAGACAGGGAGTGGTCCTCCCCACCGCTGACCCCCCACCACAGCTGCTCCCCCCCACCGCCGACCCCCCACCACAGCTCCCCCCCACCGCCGACCCCCCACCACACCGCTGCCCCCACCACCGCTGCTCCCCCCCAGAGGAGGTGATTCACAGGTGCAGTCTGACACCTCCTACAGAGAACTGTGTTAACCTGCTGCTGATCAGGTAAATGTTTCCACATCAGTGTCTGTCCTCCAGTCAGGAAACTGTGTTACACATGTAAACATTTTAAATCTGCCCTAACATTATTTTATAGCTTCTTTTTTTTTTGCTTTTTTATTTAAATTGTTCATTATTAAAGAGATAATAAATAAAACTGTGACTAATGTATTCAGAACACTGTAATCTTTGACTTTTATTCTAATGAACTTCTTAAAAACTGATCCAGATGTGCACAGAAGTTAAAAATGCTGCATTTCATGAAATAAACATTACAGTTCCTTGTGAAAGTATTCGTCTCCCTTGAACTTTTCAACCTTTTGCCTCATTTCAGGCTTCAAACATAAAGATTTAACATTTCAATTTTTTGTCAAGAATCAACAAGTGGGACACAATCGTGAAGTGGAACCAAATTTATTGGATATTTTAAACTTTTTTAACAAATAAAAACCTGAAAAGTTTAGTGTGCAGTATTATTCATTCTCCTTGCGTTAATACTCTGTAGCGCCACCTTCTGCTGCAGTTCCAGCTCCAGTCTCTTGGGGTTTGTCTCTATCAGTTTAACTCATCCAGAGACTAAATTCTGGTCCATTCTTCCTGTAAAACATCTGGAGCTCAGTGAGGTTGGATGGAGAGCGTTTGTGAACAGCAGTCTTCAGATCTTTCCACAGATTCTGGACTGGATTCAGGTCTGGACTTTGACTTGGTCGTTCTAACACCTGGATACGTTTAGATTGTAGATTTGTCTTCATGTTTTGGATCATTGTCCAGTTGGAAGATAAATCTCCGTCCCAGTCTCAGGTCTTCTGCAGACTCCAACAGGTTTTTTTCCCAGAATGCTCCTGTATTTGGCTCCATCCATCTTCCATCAGTTTTAACCATCTTCCCTGTCCCTGCTGAAGAAAAGCAGGCCCAGACCATGATGCTGCCACCACCATGTTTGACAGTGGGGATGGTGTGTTCAGGGTGATCAGCTGTGTTGCTTTTACTCCAAACAAATTGTTTTACATTGTGGCCAGAAAGTTTGATTCTGGTTTCATCTGACCAGAGAACCTTCTTCCACATGTTTGGTGTCTCCAGGTGGCTTGTGGGAAACTTTAAACCAAACTTTTTAACGATCTCTTTGAGAAATGTCTTTCTTCTTGCCACTCTTCCATAAAGTCCAGATGTGTCCAGTGTAGGACTGACTGATTGTTGTCCTCTGGACAGACTGTCCCACCTCAGCTGTAGATCAGTTCATCCAGAGTGATCATGGGCCTCTTGGCTGCATCTCTGATCAGTCTTCTCCTTGTTCCAGATGAAAGTTTAGAGGGACGGCCAGGTCTTGGTAGATCTGCAGTGGTCTGATACTCCTTCCATTTCAGTCTGGTTGCTGCTCAGAGCTCCTTGAGATGTTTAAAGCTGGGAAATCTTTTTGTATCCACATCCAGCTTTAAACTTCTCCACAACAGTATCTGGGACCTGCCTGGTGTGTTCCCATGATGCTCTCTGAGCTTTAACCAGAACCCTGAGACGATCACAGAGCAGGTGCATTTATACGGAGACTTGATTCCACACAGGTGGATTCTATTGATCATCATCAGTCATTCAGGACAACATTGGATCATTCAGAGATCCTCACTGAACTTTTGGACTCAGTTTGCTGCTCTGAAAGTAAAGGGGACCCAATAATATTACACGCCCCACTTTTACAGTTTTTTAATTGTTGAAAAAGTTTAAAATATCCAATAAATTTCATTCCTCTTCATGATTGTGTCCCACTGGTTGTTGATTCTTGACACAAAATAAAAACTTTATATCTTTATGTTTGAAGTCTGAAATGTGGCAAAAGGTTGGAAAAGTTCAAGGGGGCTGAATACTTTCAGAAGGAACTGTATAAAACTGTGTATTTACATTCAAGGTAAAGGTACGTTTACAAATCAGTCCACCTGAAAATGTCTGCTTTCTCATCAACTTTGTGTTTACTCCATAAATAAGCACATAACTTAAAAAGTTCACTATAAGTCCAGAGCTATTGATAAAACCTTTCAGTTCCTAGTTTCCACGTGACCATTTTACTCCAGCGTATGAAAACTCAATGTCACTCACCAAACAGCAGCCCACCTGATGTAGACTTTAAAAAATAAATGACCCATTAAATACTGTGTATAACTCTACATTGATACTGCAATGGAAAAAATACACAGAATCATTTCACTCCACATTTAAGTGAAATTGTTCTGTGGAAACCTTTTTTAAATAATGTCAGAATAGTTCTGTAAAGGAAAGAATGAAAATATAGATATGTTGTTATAGTAACGTAAACAACCACATTAGGATTTTGATAACCAGATGTAGAAATGTGTATAATCTGGGTTCAGAACTGTCCAGTTCATTATTAAAAACTGGAAGGATAGTGGGGACCCATCGTCTTCCAGGAGGAAATATGGCCGGAAAAAAAACCTTAATGATCGTGATCGGCGATCAATTAAATGTTTAGTGAGATCAAATCAAAGAAAACCAACAGTAGAACTCAGGGCTGTTTAATAGTGAAAGTAAGAGCATTTTCACACCCATAATGCAAAGGGAACTCCAGGGATTGGGACTGAACAGCTGGAGGGAGTTCATGTAGGGAGCATAAAGATTGGACTCTGGATCAATGGAAGAAGGTCATGTGGTCTGATGGGTCCAGATTGACCCTGTTCCAGAGTGACGGGAACATCAGGGTAAGATGAGATGCTCCCATCATGCCTAGCGCCTACTGTACCAGCCTGTGGGGGCAGTGTTCTGATCTGGGGTTGCTGCAGTTGGTCAGGTCCAGGTTCAGCAACAGTATGAGCTCAGAGAATGAGGTCAGCTGACTACCTGAATATACTGAATAAACAGGTTATTACATCAATGGATTCATTCTTCCCTGATGGAACAGTCATATTCAAGATGACGATGCCAGGATTCATCGGGCTCAAACTGTGAAAGACTGGTTCAGGGAGGATGAGACGCATCTTGACTCAGCGGTCACAGGTTTGATTCCTGGCTTGCAGTCGCAGAACTTCTCTTCTTTACACAATGAGCTCTAGAGGCTCCAGAACAGAGCTCATTGTGTAAAGAAGAGAAGTTCTGGGCTGCTGACCCAGTTACAGTTCTACTGCAGCGGTCACGGGTTTGATTCCCGGCCTGCAGCCCTGGTCTTCCCCACTCTCTCTCTGTCCTTCTTTTCTGTCTCTCTCACTGTAAATAAAGACCACTAGTGTCAAAAAAAAGATGATTTTCAAATCTCATAAAGCCATATTTTATCCCCAATAATAAAGAACGTATCAGATGTTAAAACTGGGACATTTTACCATTTCATGGAAAATATTAGCTCATTTTGACTTTGATGGCGGTAACATCTCAGAAAAGTTTGAACAAGGAAATGTCTACTATGATGGAACGTCCCATCCTTTTTTAACAATTGTCTGTAAACGTCTGTTGGTAGTTTGAGGAGAGGAATGTTGTCCTGATCTTGTCTGATGCAGGATTCTCGCTGCTCAACGGTCCTGGACCTTCTTGTTTCATCACGCCACTGATAATTTGATTAGCTCCTCCCCTCAGTCCACAGGACATGGCGTCCAAGGTCTCCAAAGAGAATTTCAACTTTTGATCAATCTGATCACAGAGCAGTTTTCCATTTTGCATTAGACCATTTAAGAGAAGATGGCCGTGTTTCTGGATCATATTTGCAAAAAAGGCTTCTTCTTTGCGTGATAAAGCTTTAACTTGCATTTGTGGATTGAACTGTGATCACTGATGGTGCTTTCTGGAAGTTTCCCTGAGCTCACTGATGTCCAGTGGAGAACGGTGCTTGTTTTTAATGCAGTGAAGATCATGTGCATCCAGTTTTGACCTTCAGCCTTGTCTTTTGTGCAGAGAAGTGGCGGGAAAAGTAGAACTGACAACCTAAGGCCCAGAGAGATTGAGGCTCTTGATGGACCGTAGATACAGTCATGGAAAAAATGATTAGACCACCCTTGTTTTCTTCAGTTTCTTGTTCATTTTAATGCCTGGTACAACTAAAGGTACATTTGTTTGGACAAACATAACGATAACCACAAAGATTGCTCATAAGAGTTTTATTTAAGAGCTGATATCTTACCATTTTCCATGGTTTTCTTGATTATAACCTAAATCACTTAAGTTTTTACATCAATAGCTATGGCGTTGTACTGCCAAAAACACTGCTTTTATGCATTCAGTGTTTTCTTTTCTGTCTGTTTTAGTCACATGATGACGTTTAGTGGTACCAGGTATTAAAATGAACAAGAAAGTGAAGAAAAAATGGTGGTCTAATAATTTTTTCCATGACTGTTTATGCTGAATTGTGTTTGATTGGCGTGGGTTTCCTCCGGATACCCCGGTTTCCTCCCACAGCCCAAAGACCTGCATGTCAGGTTGATTGGTGGTTCTAAATTACCCGTAGGAGTGATTGTTAGTGTGCATAGTTGTTTGCAAGGTACAGCAATCTTTGAGTCAAATTTACTACCACTCAATACCGTTTTTTTTTTTTTTTTTTTTTTTTTTTTTTTTTATTACAACCACCACGACACCACGGGTCTGGTCTGCTCATGCAGCTGCGGTGGTGTGGTCGTTGGTATAACACTAGCGCTAGTGCTAGCTGTCGAGGTGATGGACTGTTGCTGCCCATGACCGCGCATTCCCCTCACGTGTTTCTCTGACTTCATGTGCGACCTGAGCGCATTAGCCCCCATCCAATTAATATTAATAATTTTAAGGCATACTTCACAGTAGTTCCCGATGACAGGCCTTATCCAAGCCTGAAAGTTTGGATCCCGGAGCGAGGATTGGGAAAACGTACATTTCCCCATTTCTAAACTTTTTGCCACCCGCTAGAATTGGAAGAAGAGATACTGGTTCACTGGCACTGCTTTCCGTCTCCACTTGGACTTAGCTAGGCAGGAAGATTTCAGATTTCTATCGATCAGTGAATACAATGCATTTATATGACGTCAATATCAAGTTCATATCACACATTCGTTTTTGAAGTAGCGGTGCAAGCAAGAAAGGATTTATTTTGCCTATTTCATCAAAATGAAACCAGTCATTGCCCAAAAGAAAAAAAAAATAACACCTATTCTTTAAAAATAATACCTTTTGACCAAATTTATCACTTTTTAAGGCCATTAAATTTCGCCTTTTTGATTTATCACTTTTAATACTTTTTAAAACCCCGCGGACACCCTGGTTTGTCTATATGTGGCCCTGTGATGGACTGGCGACCTGTCCAGGGGGCGCCGGTCCCCATTAACTGTGAAAACTAAGGGATCACTGTAGTTAGGTTTTACAGAGTCCCATCTTTTTTGGATTTAGGGTTTAACTTTAAGGATTATATTTCCTTACATATTGCATAAACAGTGCTTTACACACTTCAATTATTCTGGTCTCTGTATTGTTTAACCGGTTTAATTCGATGTCCTTCTACAACTAAGGTTTCCATAAACCTGCTCTATTCCTGACAGAGATCACGAGGATCTGTGATTTTGTTACCATCAAATCCTGGACTGGAATGATTGACAGCTGTCAGCAGTGGTAGATAAGAACGCAAAGCCCACTTCATGTGTCACAAATCCAAGTTTATTTTAAAAAAAAAACAAAAACAGGTTTATAAATCAAAATAGACAGTCTCTTTCAGTAACGGGAAACCGGCCTGCAGGACCGAGGTCGTCAACCTTGGAAGGCGTGAAGCTCGTCTTCACTGAAGCCCAGCTGCTGCAACAACCTGAGATCAAGAGAAACAAATGTTCAATCAGGTGAAAACACTCAAACACTCTCAGTTCAACTAACGTGTCTCATCAATTGAGTCCATATGTGTCTCATTTGAGAACTCTCAGCCACTATCTTATAAAGTATTTGATTGGAAGGGTTCTGTAAAATGATGCTTTGATGGAGACACAGCACAAAGACATGCAGTTGATTCATGAGGGTGTTGTTTAAATCATTTTTAGATTTCAGACCTGTAACACATATCAAAATTATTAAAGCTTAAAGCTTATTCCAGTTTTAAATGTTGCCACTCCTCACATTAAAAAGGAGCTCTGAAACTGAAGTTATTTCATCACAATGTACATTTCCAGTGTGAGGATCCATTCCAGACGGATGAGGTTAACAAAGAACTTTGCAGAAAAAAAAAAAAAAAAAACTTGGAAGTGTAATTTGAAGGTTTTTACAAAAATTTCCAGATTCCATGAATGATTCCATATTATGTAAGATAGAAGGGAAAATGTGCAAATACTTTCCTATTTTTCTCTACCCTCTCTATGATTATTGTTTTTAATTAGTTACTTAAGTTTGTTCTGTATCACAACACAAACCACTACACAACACACCCTCACACACTGTTGTGTCTCATTAATTCTCTTGTCTTTAAATGTCTCACTGCCGGTGTGTTTTTAGTCCTTTAAGATTTAAGATGTAAATAAAGATGTTAGAGTTTACTGCCAGAGAGGACTGGTGAAGGATATGTTCATCCTGCACATTAGTAAAACTCTCCAGCTGAAATATTTGGGCTCCACACTGCTCCTTGGTTTGTTTTGGTGTTTGTAGACATATATTTATAAAAACAAAAACAAAACAAAAGAAGTCATCATCAACATAAAAAGGCATAAAAAAAATGCAGTGAGTGAATTTGGCACTATAGAACATATTTCCTACCGCATGGTTAGCTCTGTGAAGGAGGCGGGGCCACATACACAAACGTAGCATTTGGACCCGTCCGTCCTGACGAGGATCTCCTTTAATAAGGCCTCATCCACCCGACCTTTCCTGCCGGTCCAGCTGTTAGACGGCTCAGAGAGGACATGCTCCACCTCAAACCTGAGGACAAAACAACAGACTGAAAAACACTCCACAGTCTGTCCACTGTGTTGGACCTCAAACCATTTGATAAGCTTAATTATGGTGTGCTAGCCAACCTAGCCAGGTCGGCTAACACTCCCTACACCAGCGATAACAGTGATCTCTGTTTCGGACTATTTAACCTCCACTCACTTTCAGGATATCGTCATTGACCGCAAGTATGACTTTTTATGCCTGAATGGAACATGGCAACAATATGACTTTTCCCAGCTGAATGAAGCCACGCCCCCCCGGGTTTGTTTACATCTGTCAGCCCCGTGTCACTGGCCGTGGGGGCCGTTACAATAACTGCTCCACCAAAGACAGTTTTGGATTACAGCAGTTAATCAACTTTCCCACCCACTCAAAAGGACATACTCTGGACCTCGTCTGCTGCTCTGGTGTTGACCCCCCCATTTCTGACCACATGCTCATGTCATTCATGGTTAATGTCAGTCTATCCAAAACTAAACAACAGGGATGGGCATTCGGTGATGATTTATTCATCGATTGTCGGGAGAATTAATGATTAATAATCGATTAATCATTAACATTTTTATATTGAAAATTATTCTCGATATCGGCGTGACGTTTGTTTTCCCCTTTGGCCTGGTTGCTATGGCCTGGTTGCTATGGCCCGCGCATGCCCAGATGTATTCAGTGGCCCGGATGTTCGTGGTCGAGAATAACGTGACATTTCCTGTTTCTTCTCTTTAAAAAAAAAATGATAATAAAACAAGAGATATCGAGGAGACTACGTAACAAGGACAATTTATATCAAGGCGCCAGTATTACAGGCTTTTTGTTTCTTAAAAAGATTCTTAAAAAGATGCGCTTGTTGTGTGCTCGATGTGCGCTGCAGCTCCTTCTGGTCCGTGCTAACACCGAGTTGAGGCTAGGCTAGGCTAGGCTAGGCTAGGCTGATGATGAACCGCCTCCACCGTCCTTTACAAGGCTTGGATGCGCGTTGTTCAAGTGATACATCATTGTCGTTGTCGATTAATTGTATTTGTAATTAGCATTGCAGTGATTGCAGTACACTTGGTCATTTTCTAAACTAAAATGGTTCCACGCCACACTTCACCGCGACCGCTTCATGATCAGGCGATGACCTACAGAAGCTCGCATGTAACAACTGAGTCCAGCCAGGGTAGGGTGATGGTGAAATGTTGCCCCCTGGTGGCAAATTTCTATCGGTGGCACAGTGAAATGCATCGCATTGTTTGAGGACGTGCACTGATAACCTACATTCGGATTGTTAAAAAAAAAACAAAAACATTCGGTTCATCGACGAAAATTAATTTCTTCGACCAAATTCTTAATGATCAATCATCGATTATTCGATTAATTATGCCCATCCCTACTAAACAACATCGCACCATCTCATTCCGCAACATTAAGGACATTAACTAAACTCCATCAGATACTGGGATTGCTAATCTTCCTTGGTTCAACTCCACATCCACTCTGAACGAACTGCTCTCCCACTACAATAATGGCCTCCACAATCTATTGACCACCCTTAAAAACTCAGACAGTCTCCTTCACCCAATCACCTGGTTTACACCTGAACTCCATCAGATCAAAGCCAAGCACCTCAGCAGAAAAACTGGTCTCACCGTTCATAAGGATTTGTTCAAGAATCACATTCTCTTCTATAAGGACTCACTCTCCTCGGCAAAATCCACCTACTATGCAGATTTAATTAGACGAGGCCACGGAAACACTCGAGCATTATTCACCTGGGTTAACAAAACCCTACACTCACCAGACTGTTTTCCTCCTCATTTCTACTCAACGGACTTCTGTAATTCCATCATGACATTCTTCAGCGCAAAGATTGACAGTATTCATCAGAAATTAGCCCCTCTCATATCAGCGCCATCACCCTTCCCAGTTTTCAAAATCTCTTTCTCCCAGCCGTTCTCCAGTTTCAAACTTCCCTCTGTTGCTGACATAACAGACCTCATCCATAACTCTAAACCGTCTACCTGTCAGCTTGATCCTCTCCCCACCTCTCTGGTCAAAGCCTCCATCCATTCTCTGACCCCGATAATAACTGCTATGGTTCATTCTTCTCTTAACTCTGGTGTTGTTCCTTCAGCTCTTAAATCTCTAAAACTCCAATTCTCAAAAAACCTGGTGCTGAACCTAATAATCTCAACAACCTTCGTCCCATCTCCAATCTACCTTTTGTTTCCAAAATTCTAGAAAAAACTGTTGCATCTCCGGTTCATAATCACCTCTCCCACAACAACCTCTATGAACAATTCCAGTCTGGTTTTCGTCCGTTTCATAGCACTGAAACAGCTCTTCTCAAGATCATCAAGGACCTCCTAGTCGCTGCAGACACTGGACTCATCACCATCCTCATCCTCCTTGACCTGAGAATCTCCCACACCATCCTCATTGACAGATTGGCCACCATTGGACTATCCGACACACCCCTTTACTGGTTTAAGTCATATCTTTCTGGCTGCACTCCGGTCCCCCTTTCCTCTGGTGTACCCCAAGGCTCAGTGCTTGGACCTCTCCTATTCATCATCTACCTTCTCCCCCTTGGCAGTATTTTCCATAAATATAATATACATTTTCATTGCTACGCAGATGACACCCAGCTCTACCTGTCCACCAAACCCACCTCTTCCCTCCCACCCACCTCCCTCACAGACTGCCTACAGGAAATCACTTCCTGGTTCTTAACAGTGACAAAACTGAGCTCCTCCTCATTGGCACCAAATCCACCCTTTCAAAACTAGACAGTTTATCATCAGACATCTACTACTATTAACAAAAATAATGAAAGTGTTCATAACAGAACATTACCAACCAAAGAGGTTCCTGACATCCATTGCTAATATTCTGTGAAAGACTTATTGTGAAGAGAGAAAACATGAGTTTGTAGCATTTTCGGTGGAGCCGTTTTAACGTTTCCAAACAGCACTTACTTCTTGTGGCAAAACTGTGTTTGAATGCAGCAATAGTCTTTGTTGCTAAACGTACACTCATTTCCCAAATAATAAAAAATAATATACTGAATTTGCCAAGAGAGGAAAAATAAATAAATAAATAAAAACAACAACAAAAAAAACAGTGGAACAGCTGTACTGGTAACTTTTTTTTTTTTTTTTTTTTTTTAAATTTTAAACAAATCACAAGATGTAACCAGCTTAACAAGCTGCATACATAAACACACATTTGCAGTACCGTTCATTATTAGATGCCAGTTCATCCAGTTCACGGTGCCACAGAAAGTCTTGTTCCCGCCGGTTAAAAAACAGCAGCTTCGTGTTTCTGAAAAGGCAGAAACATTCGTGGCATCAAACTAATGCAAACAATTTATTATCAGTTTCAGGAGAATTATTTTCTTTGTGCTGTGGAAGAAAAGGACAGGGACAACCTGAATAAATATTTAAACTGACACTTGTACCTGTTGAAAGAAAAAACTTGATCTTTTTACATAACTGCACCTTTAATCAGCAACTGGATCAGCCTGTGAAATACTTCCGTGGAACCATTACAGAACTTATTTAGAGCATTATCACTGGAAGATTAGATGTTTCATTGTGTATGTATGTATTTATATGATTCAGTTCAGACTGAAACTATGCTGCCATCTTCTTTAGTGCTTTAAACTGAGCTGCTATTGACCCGTTTCGAAGTTGGAGAACTCTGCAGCTCTGTGTCCAAAATGCTATTTTGAAAGGTCGGCTACTTCTAGGAAGGTTCATAAATGTGCCAATATGGAGTCAGAGACTTAGAAAAACAGAGTGACCCTCATCCAGCTGGTGAAATATAAATTCATCCTGCTATCTTTTAGAGTTTGAGGTGGTGTGATACTGGTGAGAGTGTCATTATTTTTTAAATATTATAACTTTAACTTTAAACTTTATAATTTGTGATTTTCAGGTTGCATTTATAATATTTCAGATTTACCTTGAAACATCAATGGAGAGGGTTTTAGCATGATGCATTTTTAATGAAGTTACAAAACTAATATTTGAAAATCTGCAAGTAGATTTGCATTCAAATCAATTCCTTAATAAATATCAACTTCAGATTCACGAGTACCTAATAAAACTTGGATTTGGTCATGAGAATGTGTGTATGTTTACAAAAGGCAGTCAGTTTCAAACTGGACACACCTTAGCATTATTAGCATAATTAGCATCAACTCTGAAATCGGATCCTCATCCAGGTCAACAGAAACATCTAGAAGCAGAAGCAACTGGTCTGCTCCCACATCTTTATTTTCTTCTAGTTGCTGAATAAGTTGCTCCCACAGAAGCTGGCAGGTGAAAACTGTTACCAGTTGTACTGGTAGTCATGATGGGTTTGGGACTGCCGTAATGGATGCTACCACCATGGAGCATTACCACTCACTTACCCAGAGCTTTGACCACCTGTGCCTTTCTGTTTTTTTATTGTCTTCCCTCATTTATTGAAGGCAAAGTAGGAAGGATCACCATTCATGTCACCATCAGCGCTCATCTTTTCCACAATTACACAATTACGGGAACGTAGCCTGAAATTTGTCGATGTCTAATTTCTTGTGAGGTTCAGCACGTCGACATTCTTCCTCGTTTTGTTCTTCCTCTGATGCCAAATCAATACTTTCAATCTTCTCTTCTTTGCGGTAGTGCACCGCGGTTGTTTGAAGGTAGAAAATGACAAAAAAAATGAATTTACCGGAAGCGGTCGCGTCTGCAAAAAAGCTCCAAATGCAGATATGTTGCTGCCACCTAGTGGATAAAAATAGCAGCGTTTCGTGGTACTGGGGCAGCCTCAATTGGAAAGATCTCTTTATAGAAATAATACCTCACGGAAACAGATACCTCAACAAAAGTCAAGAGCAAATTTCAAAGGTAAGCTTATACTTTATGTGTTAAATTCCTCTGCATTGTAGCGTCCAGACAATATTTTGCTTTTAACACACATTTTAAGAAATGAGTAGAAATACCCAGAAATGGGAAGAAATAAAAAGAAACTGTTGGTTATATAAAGTTTGTTGGCCCACAGACTTGGTACTTGTTTTTTTTTTACCTCCAAAAATTAATCTGCAGCAAACAAAGAAAGATGTTTTACCTTTTACAACTTATCCAATGTTTCAGTACCCTACCAGTGCTGGTCAAATTAACCATTTTCTGTAGAATCATTCAATAAGTCGCCGCTGTCTCCAGGCAGCTTTAAAAATCTTCGTAAATCTTGACTCAGCAGGATTTAAGATACTTATTTAACTATCACTTTATGCTTTATTCTTGATCTGCTATCCCCCCCCCCCCCCCCCTCCATTTTTTTTTTTTTCTTTGGTGTACCCACCTGACGGTGTCCATGTCTTCGAGGACCAGTCGGATAAGGCGAGCCATGGGCGTGAACCCCGTGCCAGCTGCTAACAGGTAGAGGTTTGTGACATTGCGAAGGGGGCGGAGACTGAAGTCACCTTCCGGACCACTAATGGAAATATGGTCACCTTCAAAAGTAAAGATCATATGAATCTTATAGCTCAAAAGGAAAATATTTGTACTAACAGCAGACATAGACTGAAGACTTTTTTTAAATTACATAACTGGCAAAGATTTCTTAAAACAGCGATATAAAACACGTTAATATGAAAAAGCAAATACAAGGACTATTGACTGAACAGCACAGTTTTAAATCTCAAAATAGCTTTTTCATTTAATTTTTTTAATGAAATCCCGTAACACACATCAAATTAAGGAAAAGCACACAGTATTCAAGTTTAAATATCTAATAGCTGATCATGATCTCTCTTTTAGTTTACTAAAGCTCAGTTTATCATCATCATCATCCTCATCAAAGTCAAAATAACAGACAGGAGTAATGTACCTAAGCTGATAGGCATTATCATTTTGTGTATCTTAATTGATTACATCAATTAAATATTCCCAGTACTAGAAGAAAAAATTAGTGAAGCCAAACGGTTAATACTTCAGCAGAAGTTAATTGAGTCAATTTAATGAAAGGAGTTGGAGGTCTTGGTTTACAGCTATTTTAATAAAGACACAAACACTTGACATCTGAAGTTTATCAGCAAACTTCAATGTGAATCATGTCTCTCAAAATGCAGATCTCTGATGGCATGACTGATAGCAAGTTAAAAGAAGGAAGAAGATGAAGTTAACACACATGAACAGGTGTGTGAACAGGTGTGTGAACAGGTGACCAGGCTGTAACTGACCGATGTGCAGGCTGTTGAGATGCTGGCTGAAGACTCCATCAGGGTAGACTTTGACCATGAGGTAGAGGTCTGTCTCCTGGGAGGACGGTGGGGACGCTGCTATCAGAGTCTGGTCCACTGGAGTGTACGGCCTCACCACCTCAGCGTCTGGATACCAGAACACCATTAACCTACTGGTTAGCTCTTCATGCAACTGGTTTAAAATGGTCAAACTAAATAACGTCACTGATTTGACCAGTTGTATTATTTGTTTAGTCTAAGCTTCAAATTTGTTGAAAGAGGAGACACAAATAGCCAACGATGAAACAATAAGCTTTGTTATTTTTCCAACATAGAAAAATGTTTTGTTTTTTTTTTAAAAAAAACAATAGTTTCTATTCAGTTTTTGATCACTTGTCCAGGCTTTTCAGCTCCTTCTACATGTACGATGTCATCCACAAAACACACTACACAAGATTTAATGAGCAATTATATCAGTAAAAATTAGAAAGAAATTATCAACTGCAAGATAAAAAAATAATATTTTCTTCTGAAAAGGAGTGAAGTGGTCAGTGTACTTGAGTAAAACATTAGGTTTACATTCGACCACTGCAACGTGTGAATGAACCACCAGCCCAGCAACAGGAACTGGTTCAAGTCAGTAAGAAAGGGTCAGACATGGAGAAAATCCATAGCTACTCACCTTGAATGAGGGCTTTGAGGTAGATGTGTTTTCCGACAGGTACGTGCATGACGGTCCCGCGTGGAAACTGCAGTCTGAAAATGTGCGTGTTGTAATTCACCTCAGTCTTGGAGGCCAATATGCAATCTCGATAAAACGGAGCTGCAAAAAGATCAGTGCTAGATTCTCATCTACGTTGTTTTCTTGTGGCTTTGAGAACATTCACTTCAATGTGACAAACATTTGAATAACATTTTACTTAAATGAGTGATCAGAATAATAAATCTGGACTCTCACCTCGGTCTTTTTTGCATAGAAACGTGTTGTGGAAGTCTAGCGGGTGACCGAGACTCGCCCATTTTCCTGCATCCTTTTTGCGCATGGTGACCTGGATCTTCCCCACAGAGAAAGCAGTGTGGACTGTTGATGATAACGAGAACTAACCATTCAGCAGCAGGTTTGGGGGTTTAAAATGTAAGAACTCAATGCAAAAAGGAATTATAGTTGCAGGTAGTGCTGGGTGATATGGAAAAAAATCATATATCACGATATGGACTATTTTATATCACGATAACGATATATATCACGATATACCATAATAAAGTATGTTTTCAGTTATTCTCTGAAAAGTTTGACAAAAATTTCATTGCTTACTTTTCAACTTTATTTTGAAAGGACATTTAGCTGAACTGTCACAAACATACATTTTAGTGCAGCAAAAACAGGTAGGTACAGAGGTACAGTAGCTTTCACATTTTTAAAGTGCACAACAGTTTCTGAGAGGAAAAACACATTTTTGCACTGAAGTTTAGCTATAGAAAATAAACACAAATTATTTTTCAACTTTCTGAAATCTGTAACCTTGTAGTGCAAAGTTTGCAAACCAATATAAAGTGTCTAAAGTAAACATCAGGGTTGAAGAGAACTCTGTTTAAGGCATTAACCATGAATAAAAGTGCAAACATAAAAGGCTACTTTGTAGAAGTAGATATGATTCTATCAAATTTATCGTTGCAGGTTATTTAATTACATATTTGCTGTAATAATTGATAAAATTAGGTTAGAAACGATAGAAGAGAATGGCACGATACACACTTTTCTATCATCCCCACGATATGTATCGTCATATCGCCCAGAACTAGTTGCAGGTATCTATACTGTTGCCTCAAGTGTGTCATGCTACTGGCATTTAGTTTTGGAAACATTCAGAAATTAGATGTGTCTTATTTTCACCCCGTGTCCGACTAAATGTGGGGGAGTTGTAAAATAAGTACAGACAACAGTTTTTGAATATGAATATGCATTAAAACCATTGCCACAGAAAAAGTCTTGCATTGAGTTTAACTTAGTTATTCCTAAAACCAGTGCATGTGACAAAATAAAGCAGCGTCAATTCTGTTTAGTCATTAATGTTTTTCCTCAATTAGACAGCAGTCAAAGCACTGATATGGTAAGCAGTAGGGGTGCACGATAACTATGGGGCTGATAACAGGAAATTATGACATCATCCCGATAAGTCCGATATCACGACTAATAGCCCCAATAAATTGATATTTCTGTCAACACAGCAGTGCCTCGCTCCCTCTGAGCCTTGAATGACCAGCAGTGAATGTTGTGTTCAAGTGACGTCGGCATAATCAGAAAAACGATTACTCAATCAGGAAAATCAAGAATACCCCCTCATGCCAGAAAACAACTCATTAACACGGTCATAATTTTAGTAGTTGCTGACTTTAATTGAATATTCGCAGTATTTTCCCACATGTTACACATAAAAAAGAAAAAAATAGAAAAGGCTGAAAGAACGACTAGCAAACGAGGGAACGGAGGAATTTACGTAACACCTTGAATGCAGCCTGCAGCACAGCGCTGATCACAACAAACATGGCGGCGTGGAACTTCGTTAAAGTTTCAGAAGAAGATAGTTTGGTGGTTATTTGTGACGAATCCTCCGAGTGAATTCTACGAGGAGGGAATCACAAGCTTTAATACGTAAAACCTGATCAGCCACCTACAACATAACAATCGCTTCCATGGAGTTTTGAAATCATGCTAACGTGAGCTAACGGAAGCTAATGCTAACATGCACAATCCAGCAGCAGTCTCTCCTCCCCCTCATTCCTCTCATCTAAAGCTTCCATGAGATTAAAAAATAAAAACTGCTGAACCTCATTTACTTTAATTAAAGGTATTAATTTAAATGGAACCACAAGCCAAAATCCTTTAAATGTTAATCTTTTTCAGTTAGTAATTCTGATGCATGTATTTCCATCAGTTCAAGGAGCCTTTATTTTTTATATCAGTCAGTAATGAACCTTATTTAAGTTGATGTGAGATATCAAATAGGTTTGTTTGATAGCTTTAAGAAAATGTTTGAGAGGCTTGATAATAGTTTTTTATTGGAAAAAATAAATATCTGTTCATATAAAAAGTCAAAACTATTTTTGGTTTTGTTCATAGTATTGATGTAATGATCTTAGGTATATGTGTGTGTTATCGGTTATCGGTATCGGCCTTTAGGAGCAGAAAGTTATCAGTTAACGGTATCGGTTTTAAAAAACAGTTATCGTGCATCCCTAATTAGCAGCTTCACCAAAAGTACCATCAAAATCTTAAAAATACTTACCAGAAACGTCCCTCTCCACTTCATCTGTGAGACCTGAAAGAGCATGAAAACTAACTTTCAAACCAGGACTCTGGACTTAAAGATGCAAAAACAACTCACAACTAACTCTGAAATGACTTGAAGCTGAAAATCCATACTAAGGTGATTTGTTTAAAAAAAAAAAAAAAAAAAACTGAACATGACAGAGGCAACTAGAAAATTTCGGAGAAATTTTGAGGCGTGGCCCATTAAGCCGCCCGTCAGCGCGGTGACCAGAGTGGCCTGCAGAGTCCTGAGGGGTGGGTTTTGGGCCTTTTTTGGTGGAATTTTATGGAGCCCCTTTTAGGTCATAATTCAATGAATAAATGAATCTATTATTATGAAATACAGGCGTTTATTATTATGAAATATTTCCCATTATTATGAAATGCATGTTTATTGTTATTAAATATTTCCCATTATTATGATAATGGTTTCGTTTTTCATAAGAATGAGCTTTTACATAATAATGGCTTTGTTTTTCATAAGAATGATTTGTGTGTCAATCACAGCAGAGGGGGCGGAGCCATTTATGTGATTGGCTGCTAGGTCATAATTCTTTTTTTTCTTAATAATTTAATTTTTTCATTATAATGTTTTTTTATTCATGTTTCATAATAATAAACATGTATTTCATAATAATAAACATGTATTTCATAATAATGGATACGTATTTCATAATAATAAACGCCTGTATTTCATAATAATAGATTCATTTATTTATTTATTATTTATTCATTGAATTATGACACAAACGGGGTTCCATAGCCGCAAAGCTACAGAAGCTCCGCTCCTGCAGCTTCGCTGTTCTCACTTCAAACGGACTTCCTGCACTGTGTTTATTTATTATTTCTTACTTATTTAAACGTAATAGTTTTTTTTTCCTGTTTCTTCTTAAAAAAAAAGAAGAAAAAAAGAAAGCGTACAATGTATAATTGCGTACGTAACAAAGAAAGATCTTAAAATGTTGAAGAAAAAAAAAAAAAAAAAAAACATTGACGAGCCGGAGATTCGAACCCAGACTCCCCGATTGGGAGTCGGCGTACCTAACCGTTACGCCACGAAACAGTACAGGACCTGGTAGCGCAGTAACAGTTTTTGTCTATCTATCAGTGCTGAGCCAGCCTCCGATCAAAGTCCGATTTCTATGCCCCCGAACAAACTACTCTGATTCAAAAACGAAATAAGTTTTTGAAAAAATTCTTGAACCGTGAGCGCCACAAGGCTTTCAGGATTACAGGGATATATCTTTTGTTTCTGAAATGCCTACGGTTTTTAAATGACGGCAGTGTAAAAAGATGAAACTTTTTCTTGTCAGACGAGAGAAATCAGAAATGTCCCCATTGAAATACAATGGAGCTGTGAAGGACCACCTTGAACTCTAGGTTGATTTGACGGAAAACTAAACACCACACAGACACAAAAGTTACATCATCGGAAAGAGGACAAAAATGCCTACGTTTTGATGTATAAATTATGTAGGTTGAGCAAAAGGAGTGGATGTGAAAGAGGAAAAGGCAGGTTTAAAAAGTCGGTTTCTTCTCCCACTAAGCTTGAGTGAGAGATGACGTCACTAGAGTGAGAGCAGAGTCTGAAGTAAACTGTAAAAATCATAAAACGTAAATCGCGATTTCTCAAAGACGGTAAATCACAACAATACACGGCTTCAGTATGTTATCGGTCAAAGTCTTGTGACCCGTTTAAACTTCGAATGGTGTCTCTGTGATGAAATATGGCCGTGCTAGACAGGTCCAAAGAGGGGTGGGTTTTGACCTTATTTTTCTGGAATGCCATTCATTTCTATGGGACCAAAATTGACAGTTTTTTGGGATTATCGTGAAAACCGTTTGATGGAACGCCACCAAAAGTCATAGCACACCGATCCCGATCGAGCCGATCGTTTTGATGTATTTTTTATTGGGGTTTTCTCAAAACTGCGGGCAGTGAAAGCCGTCAAAATTTTGACGGAAACAGAAGAACTAAAAACTAGAAAATTTCGGAGAAATTTTGAGGCGTGGCCAATTAAGCCGCCAATTAAGCCGCCCGTCAGCCAAACCAGAATGGCCTGCAGAGTCCTGAACCAGTGACCAGAGTGGCCTGCAGAGTCCTGAACCAGTGACCAGAGTGGCCTGCAGAGTCCTGACCAAAACCTGATAGAAGACTTCTGGGATATTGACCTTTTGGGCCAACATCAGTGTGTGTCCTCAGAAATGCACTTCTGGAAGAATGGTCCAAAATCCCCAATAAACACACTTCCTAGGAGTGTTGAAGCTGTTCATGCTGCAAAGGGTGGAGCCACATCATATTGATTAGGAATGGGATGAACTAAAGCTCATATGTGAGTCAAGGCTGTGATCATTCTCATAATATATCATATACTGTGCCTGAAGAACAGGCAGAAAGGGGCGGGGCTTCAGGGAGGCAGTCACATGTGCGGCTCCTCCTGCGTGTGTATGTGTGTCTGTGAGAGGGGGAGAGAGAAAAAAAAGGCAGCCACCTCCTAATTACACTGTCTCCAGTCAGTCCAAACCTGGATTTCTGTGTCCGAACAAACAGCTGTAATTCAAAAGCTGAATAAGTTTTTCAAAAAATTCTTGAACCGGAAGTGCCACAAGGCTTTCAGCTACACACAGATATATTTCTTATTTCATCAATGTTTTCCGTTTTTAAACTAGAGCAGTGTTAAAAAGTATATATTTATCATCTGGAGCTGGCAGCCTGTGTATTCTGTAAAAATCCGATTTTCCATGTCCCGAACAAACAGCTGTAATTTAAAAGCTGAATAAGTTTTTCAAAAAATTCTTGAACCGTGAGCGCCACAAGGCTTTCAGGATTCCAGGGATATATTTCTTATTTCTGAAATGCCTACGGTTTTTAAATGACGGCAGTGTAAAAACATGAAAGTTTTTGTTGTCAGACGAGAGAAATCAGAAATGTCCCCATTGAAATACAATGGAGCCGGGAAGGACCAGCTTGAACTCTAGGTTGATTTGACAGAAAACTAAACACCACACAGACACAGAAGTCACATCATCTGAAAGAGGACAAAAATGCCTACGTTTTGATGTATAATTTATGTAGGTTGAACAAAAGGAGTGGACGTGAAAGAGGAAAAGGCAGGTTTTAAAAGTTCTTTTCTTCTCTCCTCAGAGCTAGAGTGCGTGATGACATCACTAGAGTGAGGAGGGTTTTTTGAAGATTTTGTAAAAATCATAAAACATAAATTGCGATTTCTCAAAGACTGTAAATCACAACAATACACGGCTTCAGTATGTCATAGGTCAAAGTCTTGTGACCCGTTTAAACTTCGAATGGTGTCTCTGTGATGAAATATGGCCGTGCTACACAGGTCCAAAGATGGGTGGGTTTTGGCTTTTTTTCATTTTTCTTTCCTGGAATTCTGCCAAATCCCATTCATTCCTATGGGACAAAAAGTCGCAGTTTTTTGGGATTTTCGGGAATACCGTTTGACGGAACGCCACCAAAAGTCATAGCACACCGAGTCCGATCGAGCCGGTCGTTTTGATGTATTTTTTGTTGGGTTTTTCTCAAAGCTGCGGGCCGTGAAAACCGTCAAATTTTGACGGAATACGGAAAAATAATAAACGAGAATAAATATGTCGAATAGTAATAGGTGTGGCTTCAATGCTTGCATTGGCCATGCTTCGCATGGCCAATGCTGCGCATTGGCCACGCCTAATAAAAACGAGAATAAATATGTCGAATAGTAATAGTCGGGCTCCAATGCTTTGCATTGGGCCACGCCTAATTAAGAGACTCAAGAAAGTAATGAGAGAATAACCAGGTGAAAGAGATTAACTGTAGACAGTGCTGGGTTCAATAATATGAACATTACAAAAAGGTTCCTTGCTTTAATGAGAAGGTGCAACACAACTTGACTGATCTTCCAGACAATGGACAAGCATGGAAAATTCACATATGCATTTTTTTTTAACTGCAAAAGATTTAAAAATGAGTAAAGTGTATGTGCTTCATCTATGTTGTTGCAAAAGACAGAAGATAAAAGAAGTGAAATCTGCTCACGTAAATGTATTATGTAAGACATCTTCCCAAGCAGCACTTCCACCCGAAGACCATCCGCCTGGAGATCAATGGTAGCACAGCCTGAGCTGGGAATCTGGGGGGGGGGGGGACGACACAATGAGGAAATGTTTTCTTCAATCACTCATCAGTCACCTGAGTCCAGCTGATCAGTTTATAAATACTTGCTGTGTAACTGGGCTTTTTTAATTTTTTTTAATTTATTTTTTTTTAAATTTTGATTAACTGGTTGATGGACAGATAGATAAAGGGGGAATTCAAGGCCACACAGAAAGACAAGAGGAAATTTCCCTCAGGCTCATTAAGCCTTATTAAGGGGTGAGCACTTCCTTATTACTATTCCTTATTTCTACATTATATTTATTCTGCTGCTTATTATTATTATTTTCCACATTTCTACCAGAATCTCAGTAGTCATGGCCTACAGTTGTAAGAAAAACCCAACAAAAAATGTATCAAAACAACCGGCTCTATCAGGATCCTGGGACTTTTGGTTGAATGATGTTAAAAAACTTAGAAAACTACAAAAAAAAAGCTACACCATTAGCTTCTAGCATTTGCTAGCTGAATTGCAGAAAACAGAAAAAAAATTGTTTTAAATACCCTCAATTATGACTAATTTCTGATGTTAGCCTTTAGCTTATGCTATATGAATATATTTTACATATCTTAAATCACCGCAAATTTATACCTGAGTTGTTAGCATATTATAGATGTGAGCCAGAACGTTAACGTAAAAAGAAGAGTCACACAACTTAAGTTATAAAAAAAAAAAAACACACACACATTAGCATCTGCTACTGTTTAGCACTTATTAGCCTTTATGCTAAGACATTCTACGATGGGCAGTTTCATTGGCATCCCTTTAAATTTCTTCAGAAAAGTTCTAGTTACTGTATGTCTTTTAGCCTACAGACACATCACTGCACAAACATGCATAGATTTAATTTATTGTTTGATAAACTTGATCTCTTTTGTGTGATTACCTTTCTTTTGGCATAAATGACCAGATGGACAGTCGCATCAGTTTGAAACCAGTCATACCTGTTGTCAACAACAGACAGCACATAGTTAGTCATGAGAATTGAAAAGAAAAAAAACCTTGACATGCAGGGATTGCATGTTAGCGCTTTGATTATTGTTTTTATACCGAGGCTTGGAGTCTTTGTTTGGTGGAGGAGCGATTGAAGCAGGTGGAGCGAGGCCTGTTGGTGGAGGAGGGACCATAGCTGCGAAAATTAACAAAAAAAATTATGACATTAGAGACTTACTACTATATTCCCTTTTACACAAGATGCTTCACATATTAAGATTTTGCAATAAAATAATTTAAAAAGGAAGAACATTAATTAGGATTATCTAATTCTAAAGAGTCCTTCCTGTAGCTTTGTTCAAGTCTAAGATAGAAAGGTATCATGTAGAATCACCAGGTCATCTATCAGGCATGTTTCTGGACTCATCTCAGTGTTGCTACCTGCATCTGTTTACAGAGCCTTGGGAAAGTATTTGCCCCCTTGAACTTTTCAACATTTTGCCACATTTTAGGTTTCAATCATAAAGATATAAAATTTAAATTTTCCACACATATATATATATATATAACAAACCGCGCACCACAACAGAGAGGTCTTTGACATGGCGAAACAGGCGAATTTAAAAAGCTATTTTCTAAAACGAAAAAGCTCTAGTGGCGAGGGCGATGATGAGTCTAACTCTAAAATCTGAAGAGATGGAGGCTACCACAGATGATGCTGTGGCTCCCGCCGAAAAGAAACCGAAATGCTCGTGAGTCAATTGACGGGACTTATTTTATTTGAAATAGACTGTTTTTCAATAAAAATACTATTAAATGACTTGCATTGATATTGTACTACTGCATATGATTTATTTTTAACCTCGATAAACTCATATAGCCTATGTGACCGGAATTTCAAACATTTGTCCGGTAAATTGAAAACCTGCCGGTGACATTGTCCGGTGCCAATTTTTTCTAGCTGAAACACTGATTATTATTATTCTTCCAGTGTCTCTAGCAGTGGATTAAAGACTTCTTGGGGTGCTGGTATTTTTTGGAGTCAACCCTGTGTGCAGTTTCTATACTTCTGTAGAGGACCAAGCAGAGGTTGAGACATCTGCATCAATGACTTCATAGTCCCAGTGTTTTGGTGTGTAACGATAATCTCAGTCTTCAGTCCTGATGTAACCAGCATCAACATGATTCCTGGTAGTGATTCAGAGACATTTGACAAGTACAATATATGTCAAGCACAAGTATGCAAAGAGAACCTACAAGGACTCATGCCAAGAGCTCCTACTCCAAGTTAAAGTACAGCCTTTTCTACAGTTTCAAACATTAGCAGAGTAGATAACAATTCAGCTTTAAACCAGCAGCTCAGCTACAGAAGTTGAGCAAGACATAAAAAAAAACAACAACAAGCCAAGGAGGTACCGCAGGTTCTATGTGGGTATATTAGTGTTAGCCATGTTAGATTTATGTTAACCTATAATACATCACAGTGGTCAGAAAAGAAGGGACTTGATTTGAAATGAGTCTTATATTGTGGATGAGGGTTGGAGATGATTGTGTACGTGTTTACCTTTAACAGCTGTTGTCACCTTCGTTGCCATCCTGCCCACCAGACACTCTTTCAGCATGGACTCATAGTTCACCCAACGATGGACCTAAACACACATAACACACCTGTAAACTCAGCAATTCACCCAAATCCACTGTCAAAATCTGACAGAATAATGTCAACATCTGGAATTATTGGAAGATGTAAAATAACATTAATACGTCTGCTGAGCTTTTTTAGGATATTTGAATAGGTCTTCCTTAGTTTCATCCTACAACTGCTTGTTACATTATACAATGCTCTGTACAAGTTGTACACACCCCTAATCTAGTAATTTTATAAAAGTTAAAATGTCAGTCATATTTATTCTCCAGTTTCTTAAAGATTCAAACCATATAATAAAAGAAACCAGACCCTCTTAAACGTAAAAAAATACATATTTACATATTTTGTATTTATTAGGATTCCAAACACCCCGGACAGTCTCCTTTAAGATTTAAATCTGACTTTTGCTTGGAAAGTCAGGATCGTGTGGTTTTATTTTATACTGTCTAGATGTCAACTGTCGAGTTTTTCTATTGCTGATAGTGCTGGGGGATATGGAAAAAATCATATATCACGATATGGACTATTTTATATCACGATAACGATATATATCACGATATACCATAATAAAGTATGTTTTCAGTTATTCTCTGAAAAGTTTGACAAAAATGTCATTGCTTACTTTTCAACTTTATTTTGAAAGGACATTTAGCTGAACTGTCACAAACATACATTTTAGTGCAGCAAAAACAGGTAGGTACAGAGGTACAGTAGCTTTCACATTTTTTTTAAAGTGCACAACAGTTTCTTAGAGGAAAAACACATTTTTGCACTGAAGTTCAGCTATAAAAAATAAACACAAATTATTTTTCAACTTTCTGAAATCTGTAACCTTGTAGTGCAAAGTTTGCAAACCAATATAAAGTGTCTAAAGTAAACATCAGGGTTGAAGAGAACTCTGTTTAAGGCATTAACCATGAATAAAAGTGCAAACATAAAAGGCAACTTTGTAGAAGTAGATATGATTCTATCAAATTTATCGTTGCAGGTTATTTAATTACATATTTGCTGTAATAATTGATAAAATTAGGTTAGAAACGATAGAAACGATAGAAGAGAAATGGCACGATATACACTTTTCTATCGTCCCCACGATATGTATCGTCATATTGCCCAGCACTAATTGCTGATGTTGATTGTTTTAAAAAAAATAGTCAATAATCAGACAACCAATTAGTCTACTTCTAATATTATCATTGTATTTCATGTTTGTATCTTAATTTTAAAAAATTGAAAAACAAATAACACTCATTTAAACTTCGATAAAACAACAAAACCAGGGGTGCTGAAGTCTTTAGCACAGTACCGATAAAATCGCCCAGCCCTAATATCTTAAGTGATTGCATCAGTTTCCATACCTGGTCAAAGAGGTCAGTCCCATCTATTCCTGCTGCCTTCATCAGCTCCTCTTCTCCACCTGGGTGGTAGTCCATGTAGGGGGTCACGTTGTAAACCATACCTGGGGAAAAAACAAAAATAAGACAGGGATACAGTTTTATGTTTGTGGTGTTCCACTACTCTGCAAACATCCATCAATACCAGCATTAGTGCAGAGAACAAAAAATAAACTCTT
This sequence comes from Hirundichthys speculiger, assembly GCA_018398805.1. Classification (NCBI taxonomy): domain Eukaryota; kingdom Metazoa; phylum Chordata; class Actinopteri; order Beloniformes; family Exocoetidae; genus Hirundichthys; species Hirundichthys speculiger. The sequence continues at coordinate 188,620 of JAGFBZ010002012.1, read as the reverse complement.
CATTGTACCCTGTGGGTACAATAACAAATTTTACTGTGCAATGTACAAAGTATAATTGTGTATGTAACAAATAAAGATCTTGAATCTTGAATTTTGAATTTTGACAATTTTAAAAAGGACCATGTGCAAACTAAATGTGCTAATGTGCTAACTGTACTAAACTAACGTTTAGCACAATAAAGGCGAGCGCGCGCTCTCTGACTATTGCCGGACATCTTTACGTGTTCCTCATGCACCGCCGTAAAAAAATAAAAGAAACATTTCCCGCACCACGTCGGTGCTGTCGTGGTGTAACACACAAAAGGAGCGATACTAGAAACCTTTGACAAATTTGTCTTCATAACATGAATGTCATGTTTAATGGAAGGCTAACTTCCGGTGGCGCCATGATGGGAGAGACAGCTTAGAAAGTTAGCTCTCTACGCAACCAACTAAAACTAGCTCTTTTCAAAGTTGCTAAATACAGAAAGTGAGCTAAAGTGAGGGAAACCTGACGGTAAAGGTTAACCAATAAAAAAAATGGGGACGAGGTCTAACAGAAAAGAAAGCGTGAATATTGAAGGCACGGACTTGCCGAAGGTTAGATTAGAAGACTCTGTAATGTTGGCGAAGCTCCGTAAATTGAGACAAGAACGCACCAAAGCTTGAAAACAAATGTAAATTTTGATGTAAAATGGGGACAATATCTGTTTATAACAACACTCAAAGAGGTTAATAGGAGCTAGTTGGTTGAATAAACGAGACGGGAGCTCAAGTTGACTGAATAGCAGCTTTTTTACAACTAGAAAGTTGCAGAAGCACATTGTGCTGTTTCCACAGCTCTCTGTTGATGGGACTTTTGGGAGTCTTGTGTTATTGTTGTATATTTGTTCTGAAGGAGATGTGTATTGTTTGCTTGTTTTTTCGCTGTGTACAGTTTTGCACAGTTGTTCTGATTTGCAGGAGTAACGAGAGTGACGGCGTATAGCTTAAAGTGTCATGAATAAGTTGAACCTTGTTTCTTAAAATGTGCACGCTCTAAATCATCCCATCAAGAGAAAGAAAATACTGAGTCAGTTGAAGAAATTACAACGCGCTTATACGAGAAACTTCTCTAAGTGAGAATTAGCATAAAAAACTAAAACGAGAACGGGTAAACCAAGTATTTCACGCCTCATATGATAAGAAAAGGGGCGTGGCCATACTAATTAGTAAAACCCTACCTTTTTCTGCAGAGACAGTTATTAAAGATGATATGGGAAGATACATAATGGAAGTTGGCACTGGAAGTATGCCTATTTCAGTTTTAAACATCTATGCGCAAAATGAAGAAAATGAAACATTAAAAAAAAAAAAAAATAGCTAACATAGTTACCAGTAATGGATAATAATTATGGGCGGGGATTTCAATACCATACAGAACGGTAAATTAGATAGGTTGCCACCAGAAAGGGGACCAAATACAAAGAGTACTGAACAATGTTATAAAAGAATCAGGTCTTGTTGATCCTTGGAGAAATAATAACCCCAAAAGAAAGGACTTTACTTTCTATTCTAATCTGCATGCTAGTTATTCAAGAATAGACTTTTCTTGTGTTTCAAAACAACACGTACACAAGATTATAAATTCCAGCATAGAGCCGATAACTATAAGCGACCTCTTATATTGTCTCTTGAGCTTCGCAGGAATCTTTCTTTAAATATTGGAGACTCAACGTGTCCTTTCAGATGAAAAGGTGGTTCAAGAACTAGAGGTGTCCCGATCCGATATTCGTATCGGATCGGCCGCCGATATGAGCAAAAAATGCGGATCGGTATCGGATCGGCAAGCCCTAAAAATGCCGATCCAGACTCCCGATCCAGTTTTTTTCCCAAGTCCGTTCCGGGTTTTCCAGCGCACCGCGCAGCGCATTATTCAGATAACCCATTCCAGGTTTTCTCTGTGTTTCCCTAATATCCGGTCCGCATTTTTCAGCACACCTTTAGCACACGAGCATCTCCCTACCAATCAGTGTTGCCAATTTAGCGACTTTGTCGCTATATCTAGCGACTTTCCAGACCCCCCTAGCGACTTAATCTGTAAAAAGCGACTAGCGACAAATCTAGCGACTTTTTCTGGTGATTTAGCGAACGCGCACTCAAACCGCTGGGTTTGAAGCCAAGTCTGGAAAGTCGTTAGATATCGCTAAGTTGGCAACACTGCTCTCTCTCTGTCGGGCACAGTGCACAGCCACAAACACCCCGCCCCCCGCGCAAGACAACTCGAGCTCCTCGTGTCTCTTCAACTCCAGTCCTCACGTCTTAGATGTTTCCCTGAGACGACACGCTTGACTCTGTTGAATGCTTCACCATGATTATTTATTTATTTGAATCAAGTATGCTGAAGTAGGGAAACATCTAAAATATGTTGGCCAACTGGAGCTGAAGAGCCCACTCCTTTTCAACGAGCACACGGGAAATACTATCTTTGAATTACTGCAGTTTTCTGAAATCTCGTACTGCAAGAAGGTTTTTAATAATGTGGGATAAAAGTAAGACAAATAAATTATTGTTTTAATTTACCAAAACTAGACAGTAAATAACCATGGAGCCCCGTTTGGGTCATAATTCAATGAATAAATAAGTCTATTATTATGAAATACAGGCGTTTATTATAGTCAATTATTTCATATTATTATGAATTATTTCCCATTATTATGAAATGCATTTTTTTTTATTATGAAATATTTCCCATTATTATGATAATGGTTTTGTTTTTCATAAGAATGAGCTTTTACATAATAATGGATTTGTTTTTCATAAGAATGATTTGTGTGTCAATCACAGCAGAGAGGGGCGGAGCCATTTATGTGATTGGCTGCTCTTTCATTCAGGCATAAGCAACAGAACAGTGAATATTGATAGTGGGCGAGAGGTGTAATGTATATACTCCAGGCCAGTAGGTGGCAGAATGCACCTCAGTTTACGGTTAAAAGTTGACATCGACTAAGAAACGTCAAGGTTTCCCGTAGCTCAGTCCAAGCTAGCATAGCTACAATCGGACTAGGAGCGCACCTTGATGACGCCAAGGCCCGCTGCTAACGGGACCTCACGGCCAAAACTAGTCGATGTCAGAGCGTAGAATGGAGAAGGATCAGCCAATGAGCGTGCAGGTCAACCACTGGCCCCGCCCACTGGCAAAATGTCATTATTATGGAAAAGCTCATTCTTATGAAAAATGAAGCCATTATGTAAAAACTTATTCTTAGATTAAAAAAGCTATTCTGAAACAAACTATTATACATTAAACTAAGATTAAATAATAAAAAACATATATTTTCATAATAATTACATTTTTTTCATAATAATGGGAAATATTAATAATAATAAACATGTATTTCATAATAATAGACTCATTTATTCAATGAATTATGACCCAAACGGGGCTCCATACATAATTTGCTAAAGACGGGCTCTACATAGTCAACATGGAGCCTGTCTGTTCTTATACTTCCTAATTCCACTGTATTCAATAACTTCTGTTAACAAGGTCCAAAAATGAAGATATTAAGTGTCCTCGAAGTCCATCTCTGACAGCTGTAACAGGTAGGACATGCAGGTCCAGGTCCAGTCTCTCACCTCGGATGCAGGTCCAACAGTCTTGTCTTGTATTATGTTTCTGCAGCTCTTCCTGGGTCACATCAATGAGGCGTCCTCTGAGTCCTGTCAGGTCTTTTCCACTTTTGGCAAACCGGATCCAGTCCATCAGACTATGACCCGGCTTTAACGCAACCTGTTAGACATTTAAAAAAAAAAAAAAAAGGAATAAGGTTGTTATTTACAGAGAAGTGTAATTTGGACCCAGTAAGTTGCTCATGGTTGACACAAATCAATCAGACTTCCATCCAAAAGGCTCGGATCAAAGGTGAAACATCTTCAAGAACTATGAAAATAAAGTCCAGTTGCCTTAATTCAAGCCTTTGAGGTGGTTAATGGGACGTTGTGTTACAAGTATGCTGACGTAAAGATGGACTATAATATAGTTTAAGGTACCAACACAACGTCAGAAAGTTACCTTGTTCCTGCCGGACTGGCCGGACGGAGCGACCCGCTGCTGGGAGCTCGGAGCCGGGAAGGACTGGGTCGGGACGTTCAGCATGTTGTGGACGCTTCGGAGGCAGCCCCAGTTCCGTAGAAAACCTGTCAAACCCGCGGCAAATGACCACAGCGTCTCACCAACACCTGTTACGTAGTCGCTCCGGCTGCATTTTGTAACCGCTGCGAGCTCCTTCCTTTCCGGGAGGCTAAGCTAGGCTAGCATAATAAAACGTAAACACACTGTGTCACTCATAAGTATGTTTCTAACTGTGGGGTGTAATGTTAAATTAAGGCAGACATGTTCGCAAAAATATTTAAGTCGCAAATTCGATAATGCCTCTGTTTCTGGAGATTAATTGCGTGCTGGCTCCTGCCTCGGTTATCTTTCCGGACTACAACAAGCGTCGCTCACTCTGACGACAGAAATGCGCGACACGTGTTGCCAGGTCCAGCTGATAGTTTTCAGCTTAAAATTTCACAATAGCACGATCGCCCACACTTTTATTATTATTATTATTATTATTATTATTATTATCATTATTATTATTATTATTATTATTATTATTTTAAGCACATTGATTCACGTAAACGATAGCTACAAAGACTTATGGATATGGAAATGGAAGAAAGAAAGAAGCTTCTGACTTGGAAGAAGTAAATATACTTTGGTTTTGTTTCAGATCAGGCTTTTAACCATGTAATAAACTACTCTGTGTTTACCAACAAATTACAATTCCCAAACTAAGAATTATGCTCTCCTGTACGGCAGTGAAAACAAATACAAGTGTACTGTACGAAAGCAGGAGCACAAAACATCAGTTAGGTAATGCTGTTAAGTGTTAATGATACTTCTGTTAGTGCAGGTATTCTGATATATCACAGCAAGAAAAGCACAGGTGTGAATCAGACCATTGTTTTCATGAGCACCAGTTCCAGGTCACCTGTAGAGTGTTGTGCAGGCAAGCTCATGGAAATTAGTGTCACAAAAACTGTCAATAACCCACCTGAAAGTAAGCTGTTGAAGAACGTGAAGAATGAGCCTTTGTTGTCTCTACTTGAACTCTCACTGTCACTGTCATCTTCCTCCTCTGAGTCTCTCTGGTTTTCATCTGACATTGCAAAAGCATTTTTATGTTTATTTACTATAAAATGCAGTCACGGTCCAGCTTCTACCGTGGCTTCTGGAGGGTTTATTTCTGAAAGGGTAATCTGCTAAGAGGATTCCTGGACAAGAATCCTTCTCTTCAAAATAAAGGCCTGCATGGACCCAGGTACAAAAAGTGACTTTTTAAGAGGGAAAGCAATATTCCATATATCCTAAAGCTCATTTTTCAAACACATATTTTCCTTTACTAGTGTGTATCGGGCTTTCCATTTCAGACTTCATGTGATATCTTGGTATATAACCAAACCGAATGTTATGGAGTGTTACAACACTCCATAACATTCCTCTCTTTTTAATTTGCACTACTGAATGAGTCAAAAATTACTCTTACAAATAAAGTATATTTGTCCTTTTTTTTCTTTCAACAAAAGTAATGTGAACTTACTGTCTAATTTTTCATATCTGCATTTTCATTATCATCATCTTTTCAGTTTTTTTTTTCATTTACTTCCATGCTGCTTTAAACATGGCTGTTATCTTACATTTAGTTGGCTTTATTGTCTGTGTCTGTGCAAATTAGAACATGGTGACCTTGCTGCATACTTCTTTTAATATACTTATGTGGAAAAACTCTAATTCCAGACATATAAAGTTGAGAAGAGGAACATGGAAGCCAACAAATTAAGGAGTCCAGTGTTTCCACTTGGTCTTCAACACTGGGGGAGCACTATTTTACCTTTTATATTATTTTATCTTTGCTTTATTTTATGTTTTTAAACAATAACATCACTGTCTATCAAAACCTTATATGACAATTAATTCCAAACAAGAGTCGTTATGATCACTTCAGCCTTGGATTGTTTAATCACAGTTTATGTATCATTCTGCTTAATTAATGTTCAAAACCTCCTCCAGGGAAGTAGTCCAGGTCATTGATCTCCTCAAACAATTACATGGAATGCATCAAATGAATGAGGAAAAAACTTTAAACCCATAGTTGATTATTTGCATGATGGTTGCTGAAGATATAACATAATAAGATTATTGGCACCAGTTCATGTTTTTCATAACTGAGTGAACAGCTTCAGAAATAAATGGAAATGTACCAAATTTATATCAGCAGGATCTAATTGGAGGTCCAGTGTAATTTAACAAAGAGAATTGTTATTTCAACATAGATATTGTAGTTCCAAAAGAAAAAAAAAACAGAAAATCAGCATATGTACTAAGATTGGCCCCCCTCCTTGATATTTGGTTGAACACCCTTCGGCAGCCATGACAGCCTCCAAACATTTCTTATATCCATATATAAGCTTCTTGCACTTCTCGAGTGGTATTTTCTCCCACTTTTCCTTTGCAATATGCTCAAGCTCTTGAACATCTGCAGGGTTCCTTCTTCCAATGGTAGATTTCAGCTCCCCCAAAGATTTTCATTTGGATCATTGGCAGCCATTTTAAAAGTCCATTTTTCCCTTTCAACCATTCCTGCTTGCTTTTGGAGGTGTGCTTTAGGTCTTTATCTTTCTGGAGAACACATGATCTTCACCTCAAACCAAGTTTCCTTACACTGGGAAAGACATTTCGCTCTAGAATTGACCTTTCGGTAAGCACCGGCCCCTCCCTAGTTACTGTTGCTAGGTCGGACATTCTCGCTGCTCCTCCATTAAGGACAATGTTATTTTGCCATTTTTCCGATGCCTATCAACCGTATTTACATTACACTAGAATAACGCCGTGGTGAAATATTGCTGCTGGGGACCTGCAACAGTGACTCGAGGTGTCCAGAACGTTTGGAGGGACATTTTTATTCTCTTTAACAAACCAAAACAAACACTGGAGAATGCAGCTGTAGGTTCAGTTGTGTCTGTCCACACAATCAACTGAACGTGGAGAAAGTTACAAAACACACCTACATTTACTCCAAGGTAAGTTAGCTTTGTTTATTAGATGATTGGTTTAACCACCGTTTAGTAAAAGTAATATGATTTAGCCGCAGCTAAATCTGTTAGCATTAGCTCTGGTCCATAGGTCTGTCCCACACCAGAGCTATGTTAACATCAGACAGTCGCAGCATTGTATTAATATAATTAATAAAGTGACGTTAACATCACTAGCCTCACCTTATACCTAACAAAATAAATATCCAGGGCCATATATATTTGTAGACAACGAGGCAGGCTTATAGGTGGCTAGCAAGTTAGCCGTAATGCTAACGGAGAAATGTTTTCACTCATCATCCTCCCTGCTGCTAAATCATATTACTTTACTAAATGGTAATACTCCAGCATTCAGTCACACTGAAAATGATCATTCACAACCTTTATTTCACAGTTAGAGAATAGTTCGTAAATATTTCTTCAACATAACTTGATGATGATCCCAAAATCATCTGCGGCTCGCTCTCCCTGTATTGGTATTATCAATATTACCATTTCTTACTGATTTCCTGCATTACTTAATTTTACCATAGTTCTTAACATTATTGATTAGAAACCACAAGTCCCAATAATCATTAAATTTCTGTTACTCCACTACACTGTGAGCATAATCAGATCATAATTTCCATTCTGCGATCACTCAGATGCGATATTTTCTCTCCTTCATGGCTCAGCTTCAGAGAAAGTTGATCCAATAGAGCTGAGCAGTGTTGCCAACTTTCTCTGGGTCACTTGACACAATATTCTACTGGAAAAGTAAAAAAAAAAAAAACATGAATCAAACTAACAATATTGCAGCATAACAAAACTGGTAAACATCAGTACATCTCAAATCGGATTAATCATCCTTCCTCCAGTGTGTTAACCTGAGAGAGAGACAACTTATAAATTTGTAAATAACATTTACATTACATTGAAATGTTTGCTTCAGGTAATATATTATTTTATTAAACCATGTTTTTGTTTTATGTTTAGTGGAATTCTATTTTCTGTACACGTAAAGATACTTGTTCCTGCTGTTTCAAACTTTGAGCTTCCAAGCAGATCTGTACGGTGCCAATTAGGGCTGTAGCGATACACTGATCTCGCAATACAATACGATACACGATACTCGGCTCACGATACGATATATATCGGTATTCGTCTTAAGATACATTTACATCATTTTCTGAAAGATTTTAAAGGGACAAAGTGATTTTGGTGACATCTTGTGAGTGTTCTAATGACTCTGTTTGAATTAATTGAACTGAAAGGTAGGTGACCATAGAGAGGAGAGAAAGGAGGCCTCTGATTGGTCAATTCTACATCCTTCTAGAAAAGAGCGCATCATCGAAGAAATGAGGAAGTACCCACATCTGTACGATTCTGGTTCTCCTCACTACAAAGACAGCACATATTCTAGTAATTCATGGAGGGAGATAGCGATGAATGTGGGTCTGGATACGGCCGAGACGGTGAGGAAGTGGAAAAACACAAGAGATACGTTTAGTAAGTTTAGCTAGTTCGTTATTGTCCCTCTTGCGTTGTCGCGTGGAATAACATAGCGGAGACGCGCTTCAAAATTGAGCATAAATCAAAAGTAACTGCGACACATTGCCGCGAGAGTAAACACAGCCCTTAAAGCCGGCGTTTTCCACCACTGAATACGGTCTCAAATCCTGACAAATAAAGTTTGGCTAGCTCTCAGTTAGCATTAGCTTGTCCGGGTGGTGACGTTTCAGGTGGGCTCGCCTCGCAGGTTGGTGGTATTTCCAGAGTACTTCACGTTTGCGTGACACAGCTTGCAAACCGCCATACTTTTGTCTAAATTCGCTTTCCTTTTTCTTTTTAAACCCGAACTGCTCCCACACATCTGCTTTTAAACACGCAGGCGCTGCGTTTATACTCGCCGCCATCCTCCTGACTGGATCAGCTGTAGCGACACTAGTGGCTGGAGGACTTAATGTGTGGGACACGGGGGTTTTGAAGGGAGCTCAGAATATCGATAACCGCGGCGGAAAAATCGATACTCTCTGGGAAATAAAATATCGATTTATATCGCAGAATCGATAAAATCGCCCAGCCCTAGTGCCAATTCACAACAAAAGTTACCACAATGCACTTGATACAGACAAAAATCTTAGTCCAATTAACGACAGTCTAGTCCAATTATATCCCAATTCAGTCATTCATGCAATTCAATGAATTGTTATCCAATTCAGTTAATCCAATTCACTTCAAGAGAGTCCAGGTTCAAAATTAACATACCATCAATAGCCTTTCAGCTTCCTCTTTTACTTGTTAACATCTGTGTTTTAACTGCTACTAATGCCAACAGCACAACTCCCTTTTATTTTTTTTTTCATATTAGTTAGTGAGATTTCAACATTTTTGCCTTCAGCATCCAACTCTTCATCTTTTCAATGTCACTTCTTTCTCTAAGAAATCAGCTTTTCCCAGTAGTGTAACAAATTTACATTTTCTTTTTTTATTTTTATTTTTTGCTGCTACTGTTTTTTTAATCTTTTGTAGCAGATCTCCTAGTTTCAACATCACAGAGCTACAGTAAAGTCCCTGCATGTTCTTCCATGCTGCTGCCAGCAGGTGGCAGTAAAGGTCAAGAATACGCTCAATAGATCAGTTTGTCTTGGTTTTGTTGGCTGAGACAACATGGAACATGAACACAGACAGTGAACATACTGTTCAAAACTGTACGCTCACGCACAGTTAAGTTTTATTGCCACAACTGGGACCAAACAGCTCTTATTACTGATGTTACAGAAGTATTTTTGTTAAGCTTATGTTTGTTGCCTCATGCTATCTCAGTTTTTCATGTTTGTGAAGTGTTTGCTTCTCTCATCTTTATCTTCATTCTGTAATAATGTAATATCTTACATTGGCCGCTCCACCAGTCTCCCCCCCCCCCCCCCCCCCTCCTCAGTAGAACCAGTAAGGGGAAGATTTCACAGATTTTTACAATTTCAAAACCATTTGCCAGATCATTAGCAGCTAATCCTGTGTTTGGTCTAATGAGTCACACGCCTCATTTGCTACGCTGAGGGGGAGCTTGGGGCCCGTTCACAAACACAGACCGGGACCACTGGCCTGCTCTTTAGGGGCCCCCACAGACCAGGGGCCCCCACTCTGCTGTGGATGGGACTGCTTTTTAACCAGCTCTTTAATAGCTGGTTAAAAAGGATAAAATCCTTATCTTTTTTCCTTTTCACAAGCCTTTTCTTTATTTATCCTTCCCAATAACCACAAAATTGACTGCTTTACTTTAACTCTATTTGTGTATCTATTGTCTATCCCTATTTGGTAATAAAAGGATGAGAGTACAAAAGTCTATTATCTTTATGAGATAAAAAAGATCTATGAGATCTTTTTGCTCAGTTGTGAAAATTATTCATCCTTTTGTTTACATCAAATCCTCAACTTACGTACATTTTGACATTTGACACATTTATTCTCTGCACACTACTGTGGTTATTTGCCTTATTTCTTTACCATGACAAGATAAAATTATATATAAACTAAATTGACACTTTGGTCTGTTTTGGTCGTAATTGGAGAAATCGTAGCTTAGAAACGATGCTGTACGCGCAGAAACCTTTAGTTTGTCCAGAATCTGAGTCATTTCAGGTGAAGAGCTACAACCAAACTGTCTCACCTGTTCAAAACAGAGGAGTGTGGAGTGAATTTAAACATGTGCTCACGGTAAGTACAGCTATATTTAATTTGTTACAGACAGGCAGTTGGTTTGCTGCCTCTACTCGCAAATAAAGGAAGAGAGATTGTTGGTGATGTGGAGCAGCTTTGTCCATCTGTCCCTCCTGGAGACTGTTGTCCAAACCATCGACCCACTCACTACAGCACTACCACAAATAATAAAAATAATAACCACTAAAGTGTCTGTGACTGAGGATTACAGCTCCTCGCCTGCTGTTTGGTGATGAAAAAGTACAGCTGATGAATAAATAAGCCAAAACAGGTTAAAGACTCCTTTCAGATTTGCTGAAAGTCTGACATCATTCTACGTGGAGTTATTATCACAAACAATGCTTGTCACATTACAAACCGAAAGTTCCTCAATTAAACAGTCACGTGCAACACATTAGTGCCCCCTCTTTTAATAGCATGTTTTTTTGTAAATAAAAGCATAATTAAAATCATCTGACCATATGGCAAATACAATCTCTGGAACAACACACACACACAAACACACACACACACATATATATATATAATATATATAAACAGTCATGGAAAAAATTATTAGACCACCTTGTTTTCTTCAGTTTCTTGTTCATTTTAATGCCTGGTACAACTAAAGGTACATTTGTTTGGACAAACATACCGATAACCACAAAGATTGCTCATAAGAGTTTTATTTAAGAGCTGATATCTTACCATTTTCCATGGTTTTCTTGATTATAACCTAAATCACTTAAGTTTTTACATCAATAGCTATGGCGTTGTACTGCCAAAAACACTGCTTTTATGCATTCAGTGTTTTTTCTGTCTGTTTTAGTCACATGATGACGTTTAGTGGTACCAGGTATTAAAATGAACAAGAAACTGAAGAAAAAATGGTGGTCTAAAAATTTTTTCCATGACTGTATATATATATATATATATATATATATATATATATATATAAGAAGGGACAGAAATGTGTCTTTATACTCTTTATCACTCTACTTTTTTTGGCCTGATGAATGTTGAATAAATAATGGTATTTATTTTTACAGAAAAATCTGGATTAAAAACTTTCATTCACATTCACTGGCATTAAAAGCATTAAAATATAAAAGGTACACTGATTTCCTACACATAAAAATCAGGTGATGTTCCAAAATTAACAACGATTGTTAAAAAAAACTGCATTTAAAAACTTTTTAACGCTGTCATCACTTTGGACTCTGACAGTGGCATGTTAAACATCGGGTTCTGAACAACTGAACAAATCCAACCGTTAGATCTTAATGTCCATCTGCTTCTTGCGCTACATGTTCTCGCCTCATTGTCGGTGTCTCCTCATAAACATTTTCTCTGAATAGACGTTGCTGTTTGCTGTTGTTGTTGTCAGTAGCAGATGATCTGTCGCTACACCCACTGGTCGTCTGTGGACCTACTGGTGTCAGTTCTGCTTCCATGGCAACTAATGAGTTTAAGAACAATGGATCAGCAAACAGTTTTGGCTACAGTTATGTTCTATGTGCCGTACCCTTACCTGGCCAGTAGACTGACTGAACACACCTGTTATTAGTGTTCTGTGTTTGAACTCATCTATCTTAATTATGGTTCAAAAAGAGATTGTAAAATCGTATCTGGGCACCGGAGATCTGGAATAATAAAGGGTTTATAAGGGTGAAAGCAAATGGGATGAAAATGCTTAGTTTCTTTCTCAACTCAAAACAACATGATCAATGACTTGAAACTTATAAATAATTAAATTTAAAAGTCGCTAAAAGGATTGTCCCTTGTTGCCCGGACGACGCCTGGCATGGACGCTGGACGCTCCAGTTTGTTCCCGGTTTGTGGTGATCTGCGGTCGGATGTCTACAAACTGTCTGCAGGGGGCGGATCGGTCCTCTTGCGGCTGGTGGAGACCTGCCGCCGTGGACATGGACGGTGTCGCTGGAGGCCGGTTCGGGAAAGCTAAGCTAAGTAGCCCTGAACTGCTACCCGCGGCAACCAACACCACTGGATCTGGGCTGCAGCGTCACTGAGCCGGGACGGGCCCCCGACGTAGCGGCGGCGGCGGCATGCTGCCCCCGTCCAGCTGTCTACACGCCGGATGGGTCAGCTGACCTGGCAGGGGCCGTCTGGTGACCTGGTGGGGCCCAGCACCACCGGGGGAGACGACAACGGCCTGGTCCGGTCCGCGGGATGAACCGGGCTCTGGGACGGTCGGCTCCGCCGCTCGCCGGACTGAATGGAGCTCAGTCTTCCCAGAGGAGACGGTTTGGTTCTTCAGTGTTTCCTCCTCTGACCTGGAGATATCTCACTGGTCATCATTATGGAGATATACTGGTTCTAACGGCTGTTAACTGTTTTAACGGCTGTTAACTGGAGTTAGCACTCGGACCAGGGAACCGGGCATGAAAAGAAGCGCTGGACACCAGATTTTTCCTGGTGTACTGAAACTTGAATTTCCCCCTTGGGGGATTAATAAAGTATTTTGAATTGAATTGAATTGAATTTGATTTTAGCTGTCATTTAGTGTGTGTGCCTATACAAATTTGTTGTTTGCAGGCTTTATTTTCTTTAATGACCTAAACCCAGTGTTGAACCTCTATTGATAGTCACATGACCTCTTAATCCCCATTGCACTGTTGTTAACACCTCTGGTATACGGTTCATTCCCTTTACCAAAGATGTTGAAGGCTGGAACTGGGAATTACGTCACACCTCTTCCAGTCACAAAATCAGAAAATGAACCCTTCCTAATATCAAAAACCATTTGCAGCTACTAGCCATTTTTAGCAATATTGATTCACAACAATGCTCAGTGTTGTATTAAGCACAGCAACACATCCACTGATAAAAAGTGAAATGATTCGATGTGTATGACTGATTTAATGTAAAAAAATAAAAACAAGACATAATTGTTGCTAACAATAAAATGAGTCTAGTGCTTACTTTGCTGATGCATGTAGCCGCCATGTTGGATTACGAAGTTAAGGTACATACCGGTAAAATTTCCCCAACTTTCCAAGTTGGAATTCCAGTTTAAGGTGGTGTCCCAGTTGAAACTTACTACTAGAAACTACTAGAAAACAACTCATCCTTCAGATGAGGGTTAGCTTGATCTCAATTTCTATGTTTTAAAGGAAAATATGACATGAACCTCTAGATATCCCATTTGTTTGCTTCAACCTGGTACAGGTAAGTTTTCAATAGGAGTTAAAGATTTCTTTAAAACCAGGAGGCATAACACCGGTTAAGCATAACATTATGACTACCCATTTAAAAAAATAATAAAATAAAAAGATGCCATTCAAACCCAACAGCCGTGACAACCTCTGTTCATCATGGTGGGTCAGCAGAAATCGGAGGAATGAGTGCTACATGGGTAACCTTACAAAGCAGGGAAAAGCAACTGAGAGGACATTAGACCAACGGGAGGACAGAGACATTTAACTCTGGCTGAGACTGAAAAAAATAATGGTGATAATGAAATTATTTGCACTGTACTTCTATCATCGTTTGTTACTGCTATTACAGCCTTAGTGTTAGTTCTGTGCTTGACTTTCATGTCTTTGTTGTTGTTGTTTTCTCTTTGGCTGTTTTTACGCTGGCTATAACTAAACGCACAGATTCAAGGTGATATTTTTCCCTGATTGACATCTGTCACAGAGAGAAGAAAAGCAGTTATCAGAGCAATAGAAAGGTGCATAAAATAAAGAACTTCCACAACAGTACAGCAAACTATCCACTCCTGACTGTCAAATAAAGATTTAAGATACTGTCTACCACTCTCAGTGGTAACGTAACCCTACCCCTAACCCCTAAGCCTTAACCCTAACCCCTAACCCTAAACCCCTAACCCCTAACCCCTTAAACCCTAAAAAAACCCTAAAAGGAAAAAGAAACCCTAACAAAACCCTAAAAAGAAAACCCTAAAAAACCCTAAAAACTAACCCCGAACCCAAAACCCTAACCCTAACCCTAACCCTAACCCTAAACCCTAAAAACCCGAACCTTAACCCTTAACCCTAACCCTAAAACCTAACCCTAACCCTAACCCTAAAAACCCTAACCCTAAAAACCTAACCCTAACCAAAGAAAACCCTTAACCAACCCCTAACCCTAACCCTAACCCTAAACCCTAAACCCTAAAACCCTAAAACCCTAAAAAACCTAACCCTAACCCTAACCCTAACCCTAACCCTAAAAAGAAACCTAAAACCCTAACCCTAACCCGAAAAACCTAACCCTAAAACTAACCCCTTAACCCTAACCCTAACCCTAAAAAGAAAAAACCTAACCCTAAACCCTAACTAACCCTAAAACCCTAACCCTAACCCTAAACCTAACCCCCTAAAACCCTAACCCTAACCCAACTAAATAAACCCTTAACCCTAACCCTAAAAATAAACCCTTAACCCTAACCCTAACCCTGAACCCCTAACCGTAACCCTAACCCCTTAACCCTAACCCTAACCCTAACCCTAACCCCTAACACTAACCCTTAACCCTAACCCCTAACCCTTAACCCTAACCCTAACCCTAACCCCTAACCCCTAACCCCTAACCCTAACCCTAACCCTAACCCTAACCCTAACCCTAACCCTAACAATAACCCTAACCCTAACCCTAACCCTAACCCTAACCCTAACCCTAACCCTAACCCCTAACCCCTAACCCCCCGTTAGAATAGATCTACCCAAGGCAGTTCCATCAAACAACACATGCCTATTTACAACATGGAAGCTGTCAGATAAAAAAATAAAACACCTGGCTCAATACATCATCTGGATCCAGAAGGGACTTTAAATTAACATCAGAGGAGCCAACGACGAGAATTTAAGACCAGAGAGACAAATATGTGCACTGCTGGTTTGACTACAAGAACATGGAGCATTAAAACAATGTAGCTGTGATATTGTACACAGGTACATCTGTGGTGAGTTGGAAATTCCCAGAGTTACACTGGGGAATACCAGCAAAAGTGGTTAAAATGATAGAGCAAAGTAAATGTGGGATTTGTGAATAAAAGATGAACCCCTCATTCAGCTGTCACTATCTGGGATTTTTGGACACATCTGGCACAAAGAATGAATGTCTGGAAACTTAAAGTACCTTTGCAAATTCAAAGGATGCACTCATCAGTCACTCTAGTTACTACTTTAACTTTTTGTCAAATTTACTTTTTTTTTTTAATCTTAATCGCAGTTAACGTTAAGCCTATTTACAGTTGAAATGTGTTAGTTAGGCAATAAATTTAAAAGAACAGCATACCAGAGTTGTAATGAAGAAATGACCTCTAGACACATTGTTTTAATGTGAGGTTCTTTGGGAATCAGCCTACTTTCAGCGCCAGCCCCTAGTGGCTATACATG
The DNA here is from genome assembly GCA_018398805.1 of Hirundichthys speculiger. Taxonomy (NCBI): domain Eukaryota; kingdom Metazoa; phylum Chordata; class Actinopteri; order Beloniformes; family Exocoetidae; genus Hirundichthys; species Hirundichthys speculiger. The sequence goes on along the minus strand of JAGFBZ010002012.1, from coordinate 172,475 downwards.
GGACTGCAGCCTCCAACACTTCTGTTCTAGCTTGGTTCTTTAGCCTCAGGAGGTGGCACTTGATTGCAGTGTATTTATAGATCTTTGGAACAATTTTAAGCACATTTGTTTCCCGCCATGGTTGCTATGCTGTATCTGCTCCTCTAGTGGTACAGGCCTCCACATTTTCAATGTTAAGACTAAATTAGGCCATCCAAACATCATCTTTAAGTTAGAATGAATAAGTAATGCAGAAAAAATAAAAGTATAAAAATAAAGATGCATTAAATGTACAAACCTTAATTAAATATTGAAAAAAAGCCTTAATAGATATTGCTTTCTACTGTTTTTGATTGGTTTTTTTTCCACCAGAATAGTGAATTATCTGTGTTTGTCTTCACAACCACTGAAGATCCAGTGGTGGTGGTTCCCGTCACGGAGCCGGGACGAGCCCCCGACGTAGCGGCGGCGGCATGCTGCCCCCTTCCAGCTGTCTACACGCCGGATGGGTCAGCTGACCTGGCAGGGGCCGTCCGGTGACCTGGTGGGGCCAGCACCGCCGGGGGAGACGACAACGGCCTGGTCCGGTCCGCATGATGAACCGGGCTCTGGGACGGTCGGCTCCGTCGCTCGCCGGACTGAATGGAGCTCAGTCTTCCCAGAGGAGATGGTCTGGTTCATCGGTGTTTCCTCCTCTGACCTGGAGATATCTCACTGGTCATCATTATGGAGATATACTGGTTCTAACGGCTGTTAACTGTTTTAACGGATGTTAACTGGAGTTAGCACTCGGACCACGGGACCGGGCATGAAAAGGAGCGCTGGACGCTAGCAGCTCCCCTAGTACACCAGATTTTTCCTGGTGTACTGAAACTTGAATTTCCCCCTTGGGGGATTAATAAAGTATTTTGAATTGAATTGAATTGAATTTGATTTTTAGCTGTCATTTAGTGTGTGTGCCTATACAAATTTGTTGTTTGCAGGCTTTATTTTCTTTAATGACCTAAACCCAGTGTTGAACCTCTATTCATAGTCATGTGACCTCTTAATCCCCATTGCACTGTTGTTAACACCTCTGGTATACGGTGCATTCCCTTTACCAAAGATGTTGAAGGTTGGAACTGGGAATTATGTCACACCTCCTCCAGTAACAAAATCAGAAAATGAACCCTTCCTAATATCAAAAACCATGTGCAGCTACTAGCCATTGTTAGCAATATTGATTCACAACAATGCTCAGTGTTGTATTAAGCACAGCAACACATCCACTGATAAAAAGTGAAATGATTCGATGTGTATGACTGATTTAATGTAAAAAAAAATAAAAACAAGACATAATTGTTGCTAACAATAAAATGAGTCTAGTGCTTACTACTTTGCTGATGCATGTAGCCGCCATGTTGGATTACGAAGTTAAGGTACATACCGGTAAAATTTCCCCAACTTTCCAAGTTGGAATTCCAGTTTAAGGTGGTGTCCCAGTTGAAAACTTACTACTAGAAACTACTAGAAAACAACTCATCCTTCAGATGAGGGTTAGCTTGATCTCAATTTCTATGTTTTTAAAGGAAAATATGACATGAACCTCTAGATATCCCATTTGTTTGCTTCAACCTGGTACAGGTAAGGTAAGTTTTCAATAGGAGTTAAAGATTTCTTTAAAACCAGGAGGCATAACACCGGTTAAGCATAACATTATGACTACCCATTTAAAAAAATAATAAAATAAAAAGATGCCATTCAAACCCAACAGCCGTGACAACCTCTGTTCATCATGGTGGGTCAGCAGAAATCGGAGGAATGAGTGCTACATGGGTAACCTTACAAAGCAGGGAAAAGCAACTGAGAGGACATTAGACCAACGGGAGGACAGAGACATTTAACTCTGGCTGAGACTGAAAAAAATAATGGTGATAATGAAATTATTTGCACTGTACTTCTATCATCGTTTGTTACTGCTATTACAGCCTTAGTGTTAGTTCTGTGCTTGACTTTCATGTCTTTGTTGTTGTTGTTTTCTCTTTGGCTGTTTTTACGCTGGCTATAACTAAACGCACAGATTCAAGGTGATATTTTTCCCTGATTGACATCTGTCACAGAGAGAAGAAAAGCAGTTATCAGAGCAATAGAAAGGTGCATAAAATAAAGAACTTCCACAACAGTACAGCAAACTATCCACTCCTGACTGTCAAATAAAGATTTAAGATACTGTCTACCACTCTCAGTGGTAACGTAACCCTACCCCTAACCCCTAAGCCTTAACCCTAACCCCTAACCATAACCCCTAACCCCTAACCCTTAACCCTAACCCTTAACCCTAACCCCTAACCCTAACCCCTAACCCCCCGTTAGAATAGATCTACCCAAGGCAGTTCCATCAAACAACACATGCCTATTTACAACATGGAAGCTGTCAGATAAAAAAATAAAACACCTGGCTCAATACATCATCTGGATCCAGAAGGGACTTTAAATTAACATCAGAGGAGCCAACGACGAGAATTTAAGACCAGAGAGACAAATATGTGCACTGCTGGTTTGACTACAAGAACATGGAGCATTAAAACAATGTAGCTGTGATATTGTACACAGGTACATCTGTGGTGAGTTGGAAATTCCCAGAGTTACACTGGGGAATACCAGCAAAAGTGGTTAAAATGATAGAGCAAAGTAAATGTGGGATTTGTGAATAAAAGATGAACCCCTCATTCAGCTGTCACTATCTGGGATTTTTGGACACATCTGGCACAAAGAATGAATGTCTGGAAACTTAAAGTACCTTTGCAAATTCAAAGGATGCACTCATCAGTCACTCTAGTTACTACTTTAACTTTTTGTCAAATTTACTTTTTTTTTTTAATCTTAATCGCAGTTAACGTTAAGCCTATTTACAGTTGAAATGTGTTAGTTAGGCAATAAATAAATTTAAAAGAACAGCATACCAGAGTTGTAATGAAGAAATGACCTCCAGACACATTGTTTTAATGTGAGGTTCTTTGGGAATCAGCCTACTTTCAGCGCCAGCCCCTAGTGGCTATACATGGGACTGCAGCCTCCAACACTTCTGTTCTAGCTTGGTTCTTTAGCCTCAGGAGGTGGCACTTGATTGCAGTGTATTTATAGATCTTTGGAACAATTTTAAGCACATTTGTTTCCCGCCATGGTTGCTATGCTGTATCTGCTCCTCTAGTGGTACAGGCCTCCACATTTTCAATGTTAAGACTAAATTAGGCCATCCAAACATCATCTTTAAGTTAGAATGAATAAGTAATGCAAAAAATAAAAGTATAAAAATAAAGATGCATTAAATGTACAAACCTTAATTAAATATTGAAAAAAAGCCTTAATAGATATTGCTTTCTACTGTTTTTGATTGGTTTTTTTTCCACCAGAATAGTGAATTATCTGTGTTTGTCTTCACAACCACTGAAGATCCAGTGGTGGTGGTTCCCGTCACACGGAGCCGGGACGAGCCCCCGACGTAGCGGGCGGCGGCATGCTGCCCCCTTCCAGCTGTCTACACGCCGGATGGGTCAGCTGACCTGGCAGGGGCCGTCCGGTGACCTGGTGGGGCCAGCACCACCGCCGGGGGAGACGACAACGGCCTGGTCCGGTCCGCATGATGAACCGGGCTCTGGGACGGTCGGCTCCGTCGCTCGCCGGACTGAATGGAGCTCAGTCTTCCCAGAGGAGATGGTCTGGTTCATCGGTGTTTCCTCCTCTGACCTGGAGATATCTCTCACTGGTCATCATTATGGAGATATACTGGTTCTAACGGCTGTTAAACTGTTTTAAACGGATGTTAACTGGAGTTAGCACTCGGACCACGGGGACCGGGCATGAAAAAGGAGCGCTGGACGCTAGCAGCTCCCCTAGTACACCAGATTTTTCCTGGTGTACTGAAACTTGAATTTCCCCCTTGGGGGATTAATAAAGTATTTTGAATTGAATTGAATTGAATTTGATTTTAGCTGTCATTTAGTGTGTGTGCCTATACAAATTTGTTGTTTGCAGGCTTTATTTTCTTTAATGACCTAAACCCAGTGTTGAACCTCTATTCATAGTCATGTGACCTCTTAATCCCCATTGCACTGTTGTTAACACCTCTGGTATACGGTGCATTCCCTTTACCAAAGATGTTGAAGGTTGGAACTGGGAATTATGTCACACCTCCTCCAGTAACAAAATCAGAAAATGAACCCTTCCTAATATCAAAAACCATGTGCAGCTACTAGCCATTGTTAGCAATATTGATTCACAACAATGCTCAGTGTTGTATTAAGCACAGCAACACATCCACTGATAAAAAGTGAAATGATTCGATGTGTATGACTGATTTAATGTAAAAAAATAAAAACAAGACATAATTGTTGCTAACAATAAAATGAGTCTAGTGCTTACTTTGCTGATGCATGTAGCCGCCATGTTGGATTACGAAGTTAAGGTACATACCGGTAAAATTTCCCCAACTTTCCAAGTTGGAATTCCAGTTTAAGGTGGTGTCCCAGTTGAAACTTACTACTAGAAACTACTAGAAAACTACTCATCCTTCAGATGAGGGTTAGCTTGATCTCAATTTCTATGTTTTAAAGGAAAATATGACATGAACCTCTAGATATCCCATTTGTTTGCTTCAACCTGGTACAGGTAAGTTTTCAATAGGAGTTAAAGATTTCTTTAAAACCAGGAGGCATAACACCGGTTAAGCATAACATTATGACTACCCATTTAAAAAAATAATAAAATAAAAAGATGCCATTCAAACCCAACAGCCGTGACAACCTCTGTTCATCATGGTGGGTCAGCAGAAATCGGAGGAATGAGTGCTACATGGGTAACCTTACAAAGCAGGGAAAAGCAACTGAGAGGACATTAGACCAACGGGAGGACAGAGACATTTAACTCTGGCTGAGACTGAAAAAAATAATGGTGATAATGAAATTATTTGCACTGTACTTCTATCATCGTTTGTTACTGCTATTACAGCCTTAGTGTTAGTTCTGTGCTTGACTTTCATGTTTGTTGTTGTGTGTTTTCTCTTTGGCTGTTTTTACGCTGGCTATAACTAAACGCACAGATTCAAGGTGATATTTTTCCCTGATTGACATCTGTCACAGAGAGAAGAAAAGCAGTTATCAGAGCAATAGAAAGGTGCATAAAATAAAGAACTTCCACAACAGTACAGCAAACTATCCACTCCTGACTGTCAAATAAAGATTTAAGATACTGTCTACCACTCTCAGTGGTAACGTAACCCTACCCCTAACCCCTAAGCCTTAACCCTAACCCCTAACCATAACCCCTAACCCCTAACCCTTAACCCTAACCGAAAAAGGAAACCGAACCCCGAACCTAACCCGAACCCCTAAAACCGAACCGGAAAACCCGAACCCGAAACCCCGAACCCGAACCCGAACCCGAACCCTAAAGAACCGAAGAACCCGAACCCCGAACCCGAACCCGAAAACCCGGAAAAGAAAAAACCCGAAAACCCGAAAAAAAACCCGAAAAAAAAAAGAAAACCGCGAAAACGAAACCAAACCCGAAAAACCGGAAAACGAACCCGAAAAAGGAAAACCCGAAACCCGAAAACCCTGACCCGAACTAACCAAAAAAAAAAACGAACCCGAAAACGAAAAACCCGAAGGAACCCGAAACCCGAAACGGAACCCGAAAACGAAAAAGAACCCCTAAAGCCGAAACCGAAACCGAACCCGAAATAAACCAGAAAAAGAACCTAACGAACCCGAACCCGAAACCGAACCCCTAAACCCGAACCCGAACCAGAACCCGAACCCGAACCCTAACCCCTAACCCTTAAAACCCGAACCCTAACCCTAACCCTAACCCCTAACCCTAACCCGAACCCGAAACCTAACCGAACTAACCCGAACCCTAACCCTAACCCCTAACCCTAACCCTAACCCCTAACCCGAAACCCTTAACCCCTAACCCTAACCCTAACCCTAACCCCCCTAACCCTTAACCCTAACCCTAAACCCCTAACCCTTAACCCTAACCCTATCCCTAACCCTAACCCTTACCAATAACCCTTAACCCTAACCCTTAACCCTAACCCCTAACCCTTAACCCTAACCCCTAACCCTAACCCCTAACCCCCCGTTAGAATAGATCTACCCAAGGCAGTTCCATCAAACAACACATGCCTATTTACAACATGGAAGCTGTCAGATAAAAAAATAAAACACCTGGCTCAATACATCATCTGGATCCAGAAGGGACTTTAAATTAACATCAGAGGAGCCAACGACGAGAATTTAAGACCAGAGAGACAAATATGTGCACTGCTGGTTTGACTACAAGAACATGGAGCATTAAAAACAATGTAGCTGTGATATTGTACACAGGTACATCTGTGGTGAGTTGGAAATTCCCAGAGTTACACTGGGGAATACCAGCAAAAGTGGTTAAAATGATAGAGCAAAGTAAATGTGGGATTTGTGAATAAAAGATGAACCCCTCATTCAGCTGTCACTATCTGGGATTTTTGGACACATCTGGCACAAAGAATGAATGTCTGGAAACTAAAAGTACATTTGCAAATTCAAAGGATGCACTCATCAGTCACTCTAGTTACTACTTTAACTTTTTGTCAAATTTACTTTTTTTTTTTAATCTTAATCGCAGTTAACGTTAAGCCTATTTACAGTTGAAATGTGTTAGTTAGGCAATAAATTTAAAAGAACAGCATACCAGAGTTGTAATGAAGAAATGACCTCTAGAAACACATTGTTTTAATGTGAGGTTCTTTGGGGAATCAGCCTACTTTCAGCGCCAGCCCCTAGTGGCCTATACATGGGGACTGCAGCCTCCAACACTTCTGTTCTAGCTTGGTTCTTTAGCCTCAGGAGGTGGCACTTGATTGCAGTGTATTTATAGATCTTTGGAACAATTTTAAGCACATTTGTTTCCCGCCATGGTTGCTATGCTGTATCTGCTCCTCTAGTGGTACAGGCCTCCACATTTTCAATGTTAAGACTAAATTAGGCCATCCAAACATCATCTTTAAGTTAGAATGAATAAGTAATGCAGAAAAAATAAAAGTATAAAAATAAAGATGCATTAAATGTACAAACCTTAATTAAATATTGAAAAAAAGCCTTAATAGATATTGCTTTCTACTGTTTTTGATTGGTTTTTTTTCCACCAGAATAGTGAATTATCTGTGTTTGTCTTCACAACCACTGAAGACAATGGAGCTGATGTTACAGTCCTGTATAATGAGTCTAACCTTTGATAGCTTCTTGAATGTTGTCTTTGTAGTAATTAATGGAGATGGCGAGCTCAAATTAATTACTTCGTGCTTTGTCGATGACAGTCTAAATGAAATACATCAGAGTTTATTTACGGCAGCTTACTGGCTGCTACAGATGTCACCTGCAGCCCCAGGAGGTCAGGTGAGGTGGTTTAATCATTATTGGACAGGTAAAGGTCTTTTGTTATGAGGTGAATTTTAGATGGAACAGATCTTCTTAGTTTCAGGGCAGAGGTTCAGGGAGAAAATGAAGTTTTAATAGCCGTAACTTTAACATCCTTTTTAAAACTTTACCACATAATATTCATATAGATATAGGGTTCAGATCTTTTTAGGCCCATAAAAGGCATCCGGTCTTTCACTTCTCTTGTAATTCTATTTTTAAAATGCATAACAACATAGAGTTTATTTAGTTAAGAAAACTATGTGACTATTCTATGTGAATATGTGAGATTTATAAATTAGTGGATAGGAGTTTACTTCCTTTAAATTTGCACTGCTGCTGCCACAAACACCCCTACCTCAGTTCAGTCCAGTTTTGACCAATCCTAGCATTTCTTTTGTGCTAATATGACTATTTTAAAAAGACACAATTTCCAAATCGATAAAATGATGAGAGAATGGTAAATCAAAAAAGTCTTGACTTTCCAATAGCAGCTGAAAGAATTGTAACTCTCATCATGCAAATAAGCAAATTTCAAATAAAAAGTGGACATACCGTACATTACATGAAAATTCTGCAGAAAATCACTAAATGTGAAAAAAAAAAAAAAGAGTTGATATATATACTCCCAAAGACCCTCTGGGTTTGAAATTGCTTCGTACATAGAATGCAGGAAACAAAGGACTGCAGTATCTTTATTTAAAAAAAAAAAAAAAAAGATAGTGGCCCAGATAGTGGGCTACTTTTAGAAAAAAATCTTGTCTGAAACTGGCCAATCTGCCTCATTTTCTGCATCCCATAATGCAATGGGCCATGACATTTAAAAGCCAGTCACAGTGGTGGCATGGACAGCTTCTACATACTAACAGCAGCTACCAAACCAGCCTGCAGTACCTACGTATAACTGCACTGTTGACACAGTTCACAGTCAGTAGCATTAACACCACAGACCAGAGTTACCAGTTCCCCTCTCTCGGCCGATGTGATGAAACCAACTTGCCTTTTCCCTCTTTGTGTCACAACCTGAATCCAACAGAAAGTTCAGAATCAATGGCATGTTCAATCTGTAGGCCCCGGGTCCCCGAGCGAGCCGATCCGATTTCAGACCACAATTCTTGCCCTCGCTCGCTCTGAGGTCCCGCCGGCCACCGGAGAACCAGTCTGAAGCCTGACTGAGAACCAGGCAAGGGAGGGGGGGGCAGACCTGAGGCTGGCTGGGGACCAGGTCAGGGAGGCTCCATCGCCTATCCGATTTCGGAGCACAATTCTGGGCCTTGTTCGCTCGGAGGTCCCGCCAGGCCTGTTTATTACATTATTACCAGCTACACATGTCAGCCTTGTGTGTGCGTTTATCTCACCTGGTGAGGCCTTTGTACCGTATGGAGACCTGTTTCGTCCACATTAAAAATCATGTGTGGGGGGGAATTTATGCCTGTTAAAGACAAGGAGAAAGGGAATCTAAACTACTTAATTTTAGAGAATAAAACCAAACACTTGCATTGGAACAATGAATTCACCCACCTGTCCATGATTACTGTCAGATTATCATAGACCTCCCCAACAGAACCACTCTGGACCTGAACCAGAACCACTCTGGACCTGAACCAGAACCACTCTGGACCTGCAGACCAGTGGTGCGCAAACTGTGGTGGTACGCGAGCGCTCTCTGGTGGTACGCATTGACTTGTCAATGCATGACAATGCGTTATAAATACAACATTTCAAATGAAATTCAGGTAACAATAAATAACCACAATAAGGGATAAACATCTCTCCAGTGTGTTTAAAGATAACTGAGAAGGCATATATGGCTCTATTTTAAGATTGGTCATCATGGTGGTACTCGGAGAGCTCAATAGTTTCTCAGGTGCTACGCAGCATTAAAAGTTTGAGCACCACCGCTATAGACAATCCATTATAATAGGATTCAGCCTTATGGGAAGATCAGCCTTAGTTACCACAGGAAGTCACATGCTGTCTTGAGCACCTGGCTTACCTGCACACTGCGTCTCTTTCCAATTGGCAGACACGAGGACATGGTTCTTGTCTGCATATTCAAAGGCCAGTGTGGGACACTTAGCTGGAGAGAGACCACAGGACTTTTCAGGGAGTTCTTTCAGGTGTTTGGAAAGTTCTTCCTCCATCTCATCTGTGAAAATTCTCTTTGCCTGGGCCACCGACCCCAGGCCACTCTGGTCCACCTCTCTGACCTCTGACACCCTCCAGCAGGCCTCTCATCCACCTCCAGGACCCTGCTGGAGCTCTGGATGTAACCTACAGATCAAACATGCCATTAATTCTGAACTTTCTGTCTGTTTCAGCTGGTGACACAAAGAGGGAAAAGGCAAGCTGGTTCCATCACATCGGCAGAGAGAGGGGAACTGGTAACTCTGGTCTGTGCTGTTAATGCTGCTGGTGACGCTGCAGCTCCGATGTTTGTCTTTCCCAGAGTAAAGTTTGCTTCATGATCAATGCACCTCCAGGAGCAAAAGCTACATCCACCAGAACAGGATGGATGAATGAAGATAGCTGGGGCGAGTTTCTCAGCCACCTGATAAACCACACTTCCTGTTCACCTGACCCCCCCATGCTTCTCATCATGGACAATCTTAAAGCTCACATATCACTCAGGACAGTAGAACTCACCAGGAGCAATGGTATCGTTATGCTCACTCTCCCACCTCACACATCCCATCATGCACCTCTGGATGTGGCCGTGTACAGTCCGTTCAAAGCCCAATACAGCCGAGCTCTCGATGGGTGGATGCGATCTGATCCTGGCAAAACAGTCACCATCTACCAGGTTGCAGGACTTGTGAGTCAAGCCTTCATGACAACCGTGACACCACAAAACGTGACTTCTGGGTTTAGGTCCACTGGGATTTTCCCAGACAATCGTGACGTTTTCCCAGATGAAGCGTTTGCACCATCCGTTCCGTCATACCGGCCAAACCCTGAACTACAGCCTGCCACCGTAGATGCTCCACCTCCAGGAGAAGTTATTGAAGCCCTGATCCGCCTGAAGATGACCCTCCTCCCGCTGCAGATAACGCAGCCTCCCGCGCCAGCTGACACGGATCCAGGACCTTTAACTAACCGGCCTGGTTATGTCCCTCCACAGGAAATCACCGCGCTTCCAAAGTTCACCCCCAGAAAACAAACCAGACGGAGGCGCGTGAAGACCGCTATCCTCACCGACACTCCTGAGATGCAGGCACTCGACAGGGCTTTAGAAGAAAGACGTAGCAGGCTACAGAGAAAGTGCAAGAGAGGGCAGAAAAGGGTGAGACGATCCAGAGCTTTTGAAAAGAGACGGAAGAAACTGATGAGGAACTGCAAAAGAAGGACTAAAAATCGGAGCTAATCCCGAGGACTCGCTATGGAGTGATGGTGGTCATAATCTGAGTTTCCTCTACTGTGGAAGTGGTTCTTTTCTTTAATTTGAATGGTGAATAAAACATTTTTTGAATGATACTTTGCTGTATTTGTGTTTGTTCAGTCACCTCCAGAGTGGTGGAAAAAGTAAGGAGATCATTTTACCCCACGCTGGCTCGCTTTACCCCCTTGAAATCTGGGTTTTGTCTCAGTTTACCCCATAGCTGGGGTAAACTGAGACACTTGACCGCTTTTTATAAAAACGATCCCATTTTCACCATCTTTAGTCCGGCAAACATTCTTATCATTTCCATCCTTAGGAAACATCCTAAATTAAAGAAAAATGTGTTAATTTTATGGACACATCAATTTATCACGCACATTACCTCACTCTCCCCTATGTCACTCTGGAAACTCTGGCCTGCAAACAGAAAGAAAGAAAGAAAGAAATTGCTACACTGCGTGAGGAGATGGTAGCATGGTGGTGTGGTGATTAGTGCAAGAAAGTCATCCACCAGTGTCTTGCCCCTTGTGACGCTCAACAAACTAAAGGTGTAGAAAAGGGATGGATGTTGAAGGAGTATAAAACAGGTAGATTTACATATATCAGTAATAGATTTGGGTGTGTGATTAAATTGAGTGATATTCCAAGGGACATGCTTTCAAAGCATCAAATTTACATACGGTATTACCAAAAGGCTGCATTGACTAGACACATTGGGTGCGTTTACATGGGAAGTTTAATTCCTCTTTAATTCAGAATTAAAGTTAAAGCCGAATAAAAGTTACCATGTAAACACTTAATTCCATATGAAAATGTCAATTCCGAATTAAACTTAATTCCGCGGTCATGTTTACACTCATTCCTCTTTAAATTAATTCCCGTCTTTCTGCGCATGCTCGTTCTCTTGCCCGTCTGTCGCCATGACGCTTATATTCCGCGCTGGGCTTGTTTTTTAAAACGGCATTACACAGTAAATGGTGGTCAAGAGCAGAGATGATTTATTTAATAAATAGCTTGGAGGAACTGGAAATAATTAAAAGAACAGATGGCAGGAAACATAAAAATTGTGAGCTTTTCAAAGTTGTAGCGGCCAGGTTAAATGAAGGAGGTTTCGCAGATAGAGACGCCACCCAGGTCAAAAATAAGTGGAATGTTGTTGCTAACCAGTTAGCTAAGTTTGTTTTCTTCCGGTAGATGTAAAGACGTCCGCCCCCCCCATCCAATCAGAACCCTTCCCAACCCCCAGACCTAAAGCGGAGTTGGATAAAGCCGAACAAACGTGTTTTCCATGTAAACCTTAATTCGGAATTACTATTTCCATGTAAACTCGAAGGAAAATAGTTTAATTCTGAATTATTTAATTCCTAATTAAAACATCATGTAACCGCAGCCATTAGAATATTAATCTTGAAACAGAACAGCTTTTCCACAATTTCACAGATGCAACAAACTATTGTGAGTTAAACCAAAAAGTTTGATTTTGACAACAGAAGTCCATTTTTACTAATAACTGATGGTGGCATTTAACACCTTTCAAAGGTAAATATGTACTCTCCCACAATTCATTATCTTCGGCAGAGATAAAGCGGGGCAAGGAGCGACTGATAAGGAGTAAAGGTATAAACGCTGGTTAAATAAACCGAAGGTGTGAGCACAGCTGAGAGTGTTTTGGTCATGATGTCTCCCTCTGTAGAGCCGCCATTGTTCTCTCTGGCCTCTGGCTGTGTTTTACACAATAATTACCTTTTTTTTTACTGGAAATCACCCGCATGCTACACGTTTGAATCTGCAGGGCTACCACGCTTCCATTTCTGCAAGCTAAAAGAGATGTGATTGTTTTTCAGGGAGAATTTATTTTTGACAATTCTTAAATCATTAGCTTTTCCTATATTCCATGAAAATGCCTCTTATTCTGTAAGTCTAACTAAAAAGACAAATCCATGATGCAACTTTGACTAATTCTCAACATTTGGTAGTAGTTTCATGAAAGGCCTTCAGGCCACACAGCAGTTTGCATGATTAGGTTGTTGACTATGTGAGACTGTAAGTGATTTTTATAATAATTTCCTGATCTGCCAAATCAGTTAGGAACATTTTTGTTTGATTTTCCTTGATTTTTCCTGAACGAAATAGCCCTTTTTCTTTTCTATTCCTTTTTTGAGTCTTGGGTCTCTGCCCAGTTTAATGCCATAAGATCTTGCATCTGCCCAACATTCCTCCTTTGACTTTTTATAGCTGTAAGCAAGTAAGTCCAAAGTCAGAGGCTGTATTATGCTTTCCCAAACTTTCAGACTTCTCTACAGTTTTATGATGAATTCCTGAAGGTGGGGGGGAGGAGGGGGACAAGATGAAGTTATGCTGTATTCCTATTCACAATATATTCAGTTTTCATGGTGCTGACTATGCTTCTCAGCACCATCATCTCTCAGTGATGTCATGGAGTTCACATTTTCCTTGTATGGATATACACTCTCGGCAGTGCTTGCAAGAACTTTCGCAATCTTTATAAATTAGAAGTTTACAAATGCTTTTTTTTTTTTTTTTAGCATCGGTCAGCATTTTACACCACATATCCCACTGACAGTTATCAACATAAGTGTAAACAGGAAATACAGATACAGATAGACAAACATCTATAATGTTACACAAAAGCAAGTAATGGGCATAGTATGTAATTATTGTTGTGGCTGCTCATTTTGCATGCTGAAATATTTTACAGGACATTTAAAAAACATAGATGTTATTGATAGTGTGTTGTTTTAAATTCATGTGTCTAACTAGTGGAAAATGTTGTGTATGTTAGTTGGCCATTAGTTCCAATAATTCAACAGAAAACACCGATGCCAAATCCTCCGTGTTCAGTGTTTTCTGTTGATTGAATTACTACAGCAGCCGTTACCAAACTACAGATTATCAAGGCCCAATTTAAAATGTGAAAAATCTCCTCATCCCACCAAAACCTTTAATCACAACTGTGATCAACATACAGGACCAGGAACCATGTTAATGTAAGAGGTCAACATATAAGTTAAGATGACAGTAGAATAACACTTAACTGGTTTGTTTTATTACTTCTTAATGTTTTTTTTAATCATGTCATGAATATTTTACAGTAATTAAAAACATTAAATAAAGATCGAGGATTTAAAAGACATTTGTTTAATTTTAATGACCTCTCACGGCCCACCTGCAGTCCCACGACGGCCCACCAGGGGGCCGCGGCCCACACTTTGGGAATCACTGTACTAGAGCATTGTTTCTTGGGAATAGAACAGAGAGAGGAGAGGCATAACTATATTGGCAATATTCTAAAGGACAAAATATATTAATAGGAATTATCCATTAGCTGGAGAACTAACCGTGTCCATATGTTCTGACTGGTACATAGTTAGTACATGAAATACAGAGATGACTATATGAACAGTTGTAGGCAACAACACTGAGGTGGTTGGAGAGTTGGACTGTGGGTTAGCATGTTAGCTCATATCTCAGAGACATCTATACAGACAGACGGAGGTAAAAGCTGGAAGTGTAGGGGAGTTTGTAGCTCTGGAAACTGTGGCCTGCAAACATTTTCAGGAAAGAAAAAGAAAAGGGGGCATGGGGGTGCAGGACAGCAGAAAAAACTACAAAAACAATGAAGCACAGTTACATTTACGAGATCCTCCCAACTAACTATGGATACAGCTAAAGGAAGAAAAGCAGGGGAGGAAAAAGGGGTGAGGACACCGTAGATCATGTTGGTGTCTCCCCTGCAGCGTAGGTCTGTAGCAGCATAGCTATGATTAGGCTATGTTTCAGACAGGCCTACTTTAGTCTTGGCTTTGGCAATTCCTATACACCTTTTCGACTTGAAAATTGTGAACATGCGCCCCCTAGTGGCCCAGCCATAACTGGACTGTGCGGTGCTCCACCAACTAACCCAAACACAGCAGCGTGGAGCATCTGTTACTGATAACGCAGACATGTCTTGGATTGATGATGTTAGGCAGTGGCCTCCAGTTACAGATGAAGGTAGTTTATCGCTGTTTTTAATGATTGGTTATGGAAATAGCATGATCTATTCCCATAATCAAACATTAAAAACTGTGGGAATACGTGAAAAATGCAACGCTGGCTATAACTAACGTCAACAAGCCATAAAGATTATGCTACTGTAACGTTAACGCTAGCGGTAAATTAGGCTATGTGTTAATGTTATATTAATTTATTTTATCATTCTCCTAATTCATTCATTCATTCATTGATTTATAGGCTTGTGCTAGTGCCGAGGGCTACAGTAGCCTCATACTGCTGTTCTTTCGGCCAGAATCGTCCGGGACTCTCAGCTAGACTATGAGTAGTACGAGATTAAATGTTAACGAAAACTCACCCGGCTGTATTCATTTGGAACAAAGTCCTTTCTGTTGATATTTTTCACCCACGTCTTCCTAACTTCTTGTTCTGCAAACAAGGCAGTCTTCGTGCAGTAAAGGCTTGTGTATTTCACATACTTCCTTCTTCCATTGTTGAATTTTCACGCCATTGTTGGCACAGTTTATGACGGAACATGTATTCCCACTCGACCGACTCGACATTATAAAAATATATATTTGTAGAAAGAGAAAAACTCTGGTTAATCTGCGAGCCGGTGAAAGTGTCGCTCTGTGGCACAATATGCCAATATCGGACGGGTACTTCCGGGGGGCTGGCCCCAAAAGGTCTATAACTGCAGCTATGACTATTAGCCCCAACACACCATTGTTTAGACTAACTACAGGCTTTACTAAGCAGAAATTGTTTAAGTTTAGCTGTAAAGGTGGAGGCGGTATCAGCCTCCTTAACCCAAATCAGTTGTTGGTTCCATAGTAAAAGTGCTTGATAGCAGAAGGGTCTAGGTCTGATTCACATGAACAGGTTGCTAACAGACGTGTGCAGACCTGGATGACAAGCTGATGATCATCCAATAATTTGAATCAGGTGCGCTGAGGCAGGGAAACATCTAAGACATGCAGGGTTGTGGCTCTCAAGGACCAGGATTGGCCACCTCTGTTCTTTGTACTACAAATAAACCTCCATCTGAGATTGGAGAGTTCCATTAGAATAAGGCATTATCAGGTCTTGTAAATAATGAGGAGTTGGCCATTAAGGGCCCCATATGCAAGAACCAGGATTTTGAATTAGATCTGAGATTTTACAGGATGAAACAGAAGATATTTGATCTCTCTTGCTGATTCAACACTTGCACTGCTGCATTTTGGATCAGCTGGAGGCTATTCAGCAAATTATTTAGACAGCCTGCTAATAATGCAGTACAATAATCTAGTCTAGAGGTGAAAAATGTGCGGACCAGTTTTTCAGCATCACCCCGGGAGAGGATGCTCCTAATCTCGACAACATTACGTCGGTGAAAAATCGCTGTCTTACAAACCTGATAAATATGCTGTTTAAACAAAAAAATCCTGATCGAAAATAACCCAGACGTTTCTCACGGTTGTACTGGAGGCCAGCATAAAACCAGCTAATCTGAAAACAAAATAATCCATTTTTTCAGAATTTAAAAGCAAAAAGTTTGTGGACATCCAGGTCTTCATGTCCTTAAGACATGCATTAAGTTTGGCTAACGGTTCTGTTTCATCTGGCTTTATGGATAAATACAGTTGTGTATCATCAGCACAGTAAGGGCAGCATGCATAGAGTGAAGAGGATCGGCCCTAAAACGGAACCCTGTGGGACGCCATAGCAGGTCCTCGTCTATGCAAAAGTAACATTATTAACATGAATAAACTCCAGTCGGATAAATATAATTTATTTCTTTGAATTCCAATAAGGTGCTCTAATCTGTGCAGTCAACTGTTGTGGTCCACGGTACCACCAGCAGCACTGAGGTCCAGCAGAACCAGTATGGACACTAATCCATCCATCATAGCGCTGTTATAGTGCTTTGATGTACTCTGAACCCCGACTGAAAAACTTAAGATAAATCACTTCTATGCAGGTAGTCGCCTCGCTGGCTTGCAACTACTTTTTTCCGAATATTAGATACAAATGGGAGGTTGGATATGTTATAATAAGTTTTCATTTAAGCAAATTCAGTTGTCTCCATTGTACCTTTGCTCTTGTTTCTCTGAGCACATGCTACGTCCTTAAAGGGGGAACAGTAAGATCACATGACTCTATTCTATCAAATTAGGTCCGTTGCATTAGATACAACTGGAAACAACATTTTATTTGTTTTGTTCCTCAGAGAAGAACTCAGTAAAAAAAAAAATGAGAGGGAGAGAAACTGCAGTTCAATAAAATGTCTGCCTTTAGCTTTTTCTTCCAATAAACCTATAAACCCTGGAAACACAAGCAAGGCAAACATGAACTCAAAGGTCAGAAAATTGGATAATGTCGCTTAAATCAACCTTAGAGAAGCCTGTTATCATGGAAGTGCATACTAACATCATCATCCCTTGATGAAAGTGTGTGCTGATCTTATAAAAAGGTGCTTATATGTATATATAGCAAATGTAAGGAATTTATTATCTATTGTTCATCTCTGACTTAAACAAAATCCACATGAAAGACACACACAAAAAGAAACAGGAAAAAGCATGAATTAAAGTTTGATGATCTGTTGAATGACTGCAGCAACAACAACCCCACTCCCACCTTAAACCAGTGTAACTGACTGCTGGTACGAATGGGACCAGTAACATCAGTGGTTGTTCCATCTCTTCGAAGCCAAACTCAAGTTTTTCCTTGTAAGAAGTCCAGTTTTCTGCTTTCAGATTTGTATCACATTTTCAAATAGTCGAATTTAAAAACTAAGAATAAAAGATTAGAGGTTGATGCCTTGTTGATCAGAACTGATTTTTTTGAGTTATTTACTTTTGGTCTGGAAATGTTTTGGCCGTGAGCCAGATGAGCCATCTGGTGTATCTGAAGGAGAAAAGCTCATCTTCATCGTCCAACATCTCATTGGCTCATTTTTTTTTTCTTTTATCTTCATTATGTTCGGCGCTGTAAATGTCATTATCAAAGAGGGTTAACAGATGATTTCAGTCACCCCCCCCCCATAAACACACACACACACGCACACACACACACACATGCTAACAGCAGACTCATGCTTTACTAATCAGCTCAGCATTCTCTCACTGGCTCTTGTAGTCCAGGATTGATGTCTGATTATGTCGGTCACTCATCCAGATGGACCCACATTTACCCATCCACCCCCCCATCCATCCACCCCCCCCCCCCACCCCCCGCACCACGTCTGACCCCTGACCTCCTGCACTGTTGCTGTGGAAACCTTCTCTGTGAAGATGAGGAGGAGTTGTGGGGGGTGAGATCAGGAGGAGGGGAGGGGGGGGGGGGGGTTGCTTGGTATTCCAGGCTGATCTCATGGCTGCTTCCATGAATAGAAAGCGAGGCGGCCATGAACATCTCAACACCACCCCCCCATCCCCCCCACACCTCCCTCCCATCTCACTTCACCTTTCTTGTGCTCTTTTTTTTAAAACCCGTTTCTGCTCTCCTTTTCTCTGCACTGTTGCCAGACAGATGGTTCAAACAAACATTTGTCTGAAGTTCAGAGAGAGTCTCTGTCCACCCGGATAAACAAACAGAGGGACGGAGGACATTTTGGGAGTAAGATGTGTTCTTTGTGAGCGCTCGTATAATGACATAATGATTCTCCTCAGAACACACCGCCAGTTTTTACACCATCAAAATGGTGTTTTATTACAGCTTTACTATAGTTTTAGTCGTTTGAGCATCCTTCCTATTGGTAAAGATAACATTGTGTTCACCATCATAGTTTAATCAACTTTAAGCTTCTTATTTTTTAAGAAAAAACTAGGGCTGGGCAACGATTAAAATTTTTAATCGCGATTAATCGCATTATTTCCCTGATTAATCGCGATTAATCGCATTGTATACGCAAAATCAAATAATGAATTCAAAAGTAGTGTAAAATCCACTTTTATTTAAATGTTCTGCTGCCATATGAACTAAAGTGCCATAACATTTGTTGTTCAAACACTTTTAACATCAGCACTTGTCAGTAACACATATTTAGTGAAAATCTCATCTTAAAAAATGTAAAATATAATAAAGCTTATTGCCACTGCCAGGGCATTAATGTCATCCTGTTTTTATAAAAAAATAAAAAAAAAAAAGGTCTACAAACAAAATCCAAAAAAAAGATGGTGGCTCGGCAGAATCATAACATTAAAACAGGTAATCTCTCTCAGAAACTTTTAAATAAAATCAAAAATTAAAAAGTGACATTTTAATATGTTTTTTGTTTTTTAATCTAACAAAAAAAAAAAGCCTGTTTTTTTTTTTATATATATATATTTCAATTTTAGACTTGGATCAAAAATACGAAATGAAAAAAATGGTCCACAGGACTGAATTTGTTTTTATAATCAATGACTGGACTTTCTGTTGTCGTTACACATCTGTGCCACTAGATGGAGCCGCACTGAAGTAACCAGTAAGTGAACAGATCTGATGGAACATGGAGGAATGACGCGAAAGTTTTGTTGCAGTCCAGAATTTTCTTTTTCAGACAGAATTGTTAATATTGCTACCTGAGTTGCTACCTGAACTGTTAAGTATACAGATTTTTATCATTCTTCATGTCTGTTCTAGGTTTTTTCGCATGTTTACCTGCCAATTATCTTCCGGTTCTGCAGCAGCCAGTAACAGACTTTTCAAAACAAAAGCATGTGATCAACGTGCGTTAACGCGCGTTAAAATAATTGTCGGCGTTAATAAATGAATAAATAATAAATGAATTTTTTCAATCGCTTATTTTTTTCCATTAAAAAAAAATTACATTTCAACATCATATAATTTATGTTAATGATAGAGTAAATGTATAAAATTAACAAATTTGCCAAATTACAAATTTAATAAGAATAAAAATGTCAGTTAAAAATTCATCTACAATGTAGCCACATGGAGCCGCACCATGGCGTTATTATACAATATTATATTAATTAACACTGATGATACACATCGGAAATATAGCGAATTAACACAGTCCTTAACGCAGGAGCAGCAAGTTTGTCCGACCTAGCAACAGTAACTAAGAAGGGGGCGGTGCTTCCTTAAAGGTGGGGTAGGTGTTCTAGGTAAAAACGGTTCCATCAATCCAACTCAAGTGAGATTTTGAAAATATACACTCCCTCCCTCCTCCCAAAGGCTCCGCCTCCTCCTCTTCAGCTCACCCCTCTAAACCACGCCTTCACATGATTCATGACTACATGAACCACAGGGAGGGAGGGAGGGGTGGGGGGGAGTGCATTGATATTTGATGGACGTATCAGGCAGCCAATGAAAGTAATGATGATCACTATTTTGATTGGTCAGAGTTTTTCTCTGATTATACCCTCTAGACCGGACTTTTGTAGTTTTAAATAAATCTACCTGATGTGGTACTTCCCCACACAGGTGTCGTGAAGACAATATGAGGATAACATTTTCAGGTATAACAAAAAGAACAATCAGACTATTGGGTGCTGGGTCAAGTTTGACGATTGTGGAAGGAGTTTGCAAAGCTTACCTTTAATATTTTCCCAGACTGGAACCAGTGTCTCTTTTCCACTACAGCAGGGACAAACATCAGGATGTGTGAGGATATGTGGGGGTGCACATGGCACCTTAAACTGTAGCAGACAGTGTTGGGTACAAAAGGACATTGAACTGACATTTTTCAAATCTCATTCATTGTTTATCAAAACCAGATTTAAAAGCAGATTTAATTTTTATTGTGTGGTGCATGTCTTAAGTGGTTAAGTGGTTAACCTCTAGGTTAGGTGAATTAATCCAACCTACCTGAGGCATGAAATGCACATGGGTGACATCTGCATTAGGGTCTGATACACCTGCTTTAACAGGGTGGGGACATTTTCTTTCAAGGGACAGTTGTGTTTTCTTGTGATTGCGATGCCTAAGTAAGAAAACTGGTTTGTAAGAATCTTGAAATTGATGTTACTGTGCAATGTATTTTACTGCAAGTGCACTTTGCTTTTATGTAGGTTTATTGATAGAAGGGGGATGTAGAGGTATGAAGAGAAATGTTATGTTCAGTCTCACTCCTTGAAATACCTGAAATACCCTTGTAGGAATAAGTCACAATTGAAAATGGTTCTATGGCCAGATTAAAAAATAATAGACTTAGAGGGTACCCTGTCCAGTTCCACTTAGAAGGTTGTTGGAAATGAATAAGGATTGAAGCCAGAGGACAGCAATGATGTAATAGTCTGAAAAATAGATTTTTTTTTTCTAGAACCACAAACAAATACCTCAGCTCATCACATTCAAAAGTCTTTTCTGCAGCTGGAGACAGAACATATCCAGGAGTCTTATTTGAGGCTGAGCAAAGAATATCAAACACACAACATATGTTGAAATTGGAACCGCGATTTTTAATTAAACCTGTTTTGTCTTCAGATGTAACTGATGATAGAATATACTCTAATCTACAGTCATGGAAAAAATTATTAGACCACCATTTTTATCTTCACTTTCTTGTTCATTTTAATACCTGGTACCACTAAACGTCATCATGTGACTAAAACAGACAGAAAAGAAAACACTGAATGCATAAAAGCAGTGTTTTTGGCAGTACAACGCCATAGCTATTGATGTAAAACTCAAGTGATTTAGGTTATAATCAAGAAAACCATGGAAAATGGTAAGATATCAGCTCTTAAATAAAACTCTTATGAGCAATCTTTGTGGTTATTGTTATGTTTGTCCAAACAAATGTACCTTTAGTTGTACCAGGCATTAAAATTAACAAGAAACTGAAGAAAACAAGGGTGGTCTAATAATTTTTTCCATGACTGTATAAGCCAGAATTTTAGGCAAGATTTTGGCAACAACATTTAACGAGGGGACCTTTAGTAAGGCGTCAAATATTTGTAAAGCAAACTTACTTGTCCAACAACAAGCAGAGATATGCATCCAGCTGGCATCCTGTATTCTCTCTCACAGAGTGAAAGCTTCCCCAAAAGTTACACTTCTTTGGTTTCTTCCCGGATCACTCTCTCATTTTCTCCTTCTCACATCCTCTGTCATTCTTTTCTTTGGTTTCTAAGTCATCTGTGCCATCGCTGTGCAAAACTGAACTTGCGCTATGAGCTAGCCTCAATTTATTGTAGATAAATACACCAGTCTGGGATTCAGAAGCTGCTTTGTTGGATTCTGTGGACAGCAGGTCCGGATGGGCCTGACAGTTCAACAATAGTATCTAAAAATAATCAAATATTCCTTATAAACCACCTGAAACTGATATTTTATGATTCAAAAGATTTTTTTTTTTCTGTTTTAAGCTACCTGCCCAGTCTTCTTTCCCTGGATTTATGGCTCTTAAAAGTAATATTTTATGAAAATGGGTTAAAATCCATCCATTATCTGTGCCCGTTTAATCCTCCGTAGGGTCACGGGGATCTGCTGGAGTCTATCCCAGCTCTCTTCAGGTGAAAGGCAGGGGTCCACCTGGACAGGTACCAGTCCATCACAGGGCCACACATAGACAAACAACCACACACACTAACAATCACTCCTACGGGTAATTTAGAACCACTAATGAACCCAACATACATGTCTTTGGACTGTGGGAGGAAGCCGGAGTACCCGGAGGAAACCGGGTACTCCGAGCTCAATGCAACTACTCCATGTGTCTAAAGACCAGAAGTCCCCCTTGATTCCATAACCTTTTAAGTGCAACACAAAGTTCTTCAAAGAATTGAAAAAAAAAAAAATCGATTTAGTCAAAGCCCTTTGCAACACCACCACCATCCCCGGTAAGCCAAAGCCGCCAAGAGTATGTCTTTTATATATAAAAGACATACTCAACTATACAAACATATACACTTGGATCCATACCAATATAAAAACCAAGCAAATACTAAAAGTGGAAGAACTGGGGAAACACTTTTATTATATCAAGAAAGCCTGGAGATTGAAACAAAATATGCATAAAAATAAACATAAAGCAGAATGATGAAATTATTTAATACATTTTTTTTAGTAATTTGAAAACTAAATTAGAAAACCATAAAACTTTGCTAAGATCGGGAATCAGTAATAAACATATCAATTACATAAAAACTACCAAACCTTTGTTAGCCAAACCTGAAGTTTGCTGACTAAAAGACCTCGAGTAGCCTAGAGGTGCTACACATGTATTTTAAACATAAGAGTAAATAAAAAATATAACACTTTTAAATTAATCAATTGCAATTTAGCATTTTTGAGCTTCAGATTGTGTTTCCTACAATATCAGTTTATTAAATTGATATGATATGCTGATAAATGCTCACACAATGATTTCAGCCATTAAGGAATGTTGTTGTAGTTATGCTTTAATGCCTGTTGTAGCATTTCCTCAATATAAATCCAACGTATGCAACCTGCACATGGTGGCCATGAAACAAAGGCTTCCAGCGTCAGAGATCATGACTTCACGACACCCTGATGAAGCTGCTTGGACATGATTCTAGTGTGAAAAAGCTGCTTTTTGAAAGTTACCATTGTCTGCAGATTGAATTCATTCCAATCTTTTCAAAAATGGAATGCTAGCCACCACTGTCTCCTTGGTTGGATCTGTGAGGTTATGAGTTTACCCGAAGGCTTTCAGAGCATGTCAGTCCATTGGATGCATTATATTTTCAAAAGCTTTCCATAAATTATGTCTATATCTGCTGCTTGTCCATGTTTTTGTATGCGTACAGTTTGTTAAGAGTGTTGCAATTACTTAAAGGTTTGTTTTTTTTTGTAAATACTTGTCTAAGTACTTGTTAGTAATGAGGGTGTTTGGAGTACCAGGGGCAAATTCTAATGAGACCCTAACAACTAAAAGCTAACAACTAACTTCTAATGAGAATAGAGAAACTAGAAGAGCTACTGTTGACCGTCTTAATGCCCTAATCACACTGGAGTAGTGTTACCTGCGGACATGTGAGAGACGTAATAATTGTGGACGATGTCTACAATAAGCCAACACAGGGGGGTTATGGGATAATTTCCATCCCGTGCGAATGCACGTCTCAGTCATTCAGTGATGTGTGGGTCTTATTTTTGGTGTAATTTGGCAGTTGCAGATCATATTATATCCTCCACACAGAATACTAAGCTAACTAATCTTCGGCCCGTGAAAAGTGAGAAAGAGCAGCAGAAGACTGACAGCATGACGTCTTTACTAAAACAAAAGCTTTAGTGAAGTCACTGCTCTGTTTACTATTACCAGGATAAACATTGTATATATATGTCATGTGACTTATGTCACTGAAGGCCAACTGGTATCATCCACTTCAATATTTCCCCATAATAATGTACATACAAGCCAAGGATTCATGTCATGATTTATAGTTTTAGTTTGAGAAATGTTGATTATTTAACAAAATGCAAAGCCTTGATGACACATTCAGGACTAATGTCTCTATACTGTAGTAAAACACAAACACAGACTTTGCTTATCCCGTCTCAATGTATCAGTTTTGAATGACTGCAGGTCCTCAAGTAATACTAGTTAACTCAAACCTCAGAAGGTTAACCAGGAGTTTGAATAGATAGTGTTGGAGCAGTGGTTCTGGGTTCGATCCAACACTAGAGGTTCGGTGAGTCGGTCTCAGGGGTTCAGTACATGATTGAACTATAAATACTACGTAGAACATTTAGTTGACTTTTCACGCTGTTGTGCCTCCATGATAGTCAAATTCCAACTTCATATTTGTATCGTCATTGCTGAACTTAAAGTTTTGCTACACAGCTGAGGTCATCGTCAGGTTTTCTTCTTTTTAACAACTAAAGTGAACCGAAGCATCACTGCAGATAACATTCATGGTTATTGGAGAAAAAAACAAAAACAGGGCACCAGATGTAAAAAGAAAACATTCTTAAAAATACGTAGGCACAAAAATGACTGTTTAGTAATTCAGATTTTTTTGGTCAGATTATTATTTGATGAAGGAATTTCTGTGTTTGATTTTCTTTTGTGTGTGTTTTTTTAAATCCTGTGAAAAAGTTTGAATGTAAAATGTGACTTAGGATTCAAAACTGCAAAACTGCAAAATGAAGGTTTTTTTTTATTGATTAGTAGTAATATTTTATTACACATACAGTATTTCAAGATATGCAGAACACATGTGCGCGCACACACACACACACACACACACACCCACACACACACACAAACAGACAGACACACACAGAAGCTAAGAGGAATGGAAACGTGTTGACAGCAGCCTCCTTGGTAAATATTGAATCTAGTCGAGCATGCTCAATCTAATCTCCCAGCATGCATTGGGCTGATGCTCAGTTATCCAGGTGGACAGCTTTGCTGGGAGTTACTTGGTAAACGGCTCTCATATGTTCTGCTGTGTTTCAGTCCAGAGAAGGACGGTGCACCAACAGGTTCCTCTTCCTCTGGCGTTGGGAAATAGATCTTTATTCCTTTGTGTCTTTACTGGAATGTTAAAATACACCGATGTTTTGATGCAACACACCACACACTGGACAGTACACACACACAAGAAGCATCCCACGTTTAACAATGTGACACAGCATTATTATCAAAACTAATATTGGATTTATTAGATTTAGTTATGCTGTATGCTGTGCTTATACTGTTGCATGATTGTTAAAAAAAATTATAATTTCTCTGGCAATAATATAAACTCTGAATTGATGAAAAATGCATCTCAAGTTTGACAAAAATGTCTGCTATTTAATTCATTACTTTTGTCTAATAAGAGAAACGGTGGAAAAGAGACTTGGTAAAACATTGATTATGGTTGGTTTTCCCTTTCACATCTTTTATAACAACATTTGCTCAAAGTTTCTGAGATAAGTGGCTTTTCTGCAGCAGAGGAGGGATTACGTACTGTCTCACAAACATTCCTGCCAAGGCTGAAATTTCCATTGCTAATATGAACTTTGCGTAAGTGCTTATAATGGTATCGTTGATTCAGCTTGGTTATTGTTTTTCCACTAAAGTAAAGCAAAGCTGAGGAGATTCTTGTGTAAATATAAACTTTGCTTAAGTACTTATATGGCTTTTTCTCCCTCCCATATGGCGGCCAAAGGCATGAAAGCCTCAGGGGGAATACCAAGTAGCTCTGCTAAGCTCCTCCAGTCAAAGAGACGACTCTTCAAAGCGCCGCAGAGCCTTTAAAACTGTTTACAACAGCCAACACTTTTAAATGGCACACTGTTTGGGAATACTTTGCTCCACTAAACACTTGAAGACGCCCTAAACTCACTGCTCACAAAATTAAAAAAAATGACAACATGTCATCATGGTCACATTTTCAGCTTAGTTTATGTCTTTCATGTGTATTTAATACGTTAATTTTATAAATAAAGGTATCAAGTGGAGCTTTATTCATCCTAAAGAATTCCATTTAGCTTGGAAAGATACTTTGGTAATGTATAAAAAAGCTTTTTGTTAAGCTAGAAAAACCTATTAATAATTAGAGAAAACTTAAAATAGCCTTAACTTTCATTTCAGTGCTGTTGCCTGCCTGACTCATTTAACTGTGATTTTATCAGCTTCTTCATTCATAAAACAGTAAATATTAGAAACAAAATTTATCATCCTTCTCCTAACTATGGGGATTAAATTATACACCTTTGATTCAACTCTATCAACTGCTTCTCTCCCATTGATATTTGCTAATTAACCTCAGCTGTATCTGTCTCACTGGATCCTATTCCTTCTTCCCATACTGGTTCTGTAATCTTGGATCTTATCAATGCATCCATATAACTGATGACTTTCAAGATTGCAGTGATTAAACCTTAACTTAAAAGATGTATTTCGATGTAGCAGCTACAGGGCTATTTCCAACCTTCCTTTAATTTCCAAAATTTTTGAGACTTGTTACAAATCAGCGAAATGTGACTGTCTTTGTAGAAACAATATAAATAATCAAAAAACAAAACAAAACAAAACAAAACAATATAAGCTTCAGTCAGGATTTAAACCTCATTACACAACTGCTTTGATCAAAATCACCGAGGATCTTCTGACGGCAGATCTGTCTCTGTTCTAGTTCTCTTAGATCTCAGCGCAGCCGTCAACAAGATTCTTATTGATAGACTGGATTAAATGCTATTAAAATGATTCCAATCATATTTGTTTGATCAGTTCCAGTCGGTCCAGGTAAACAATGACTGATCCCGTTGTACTATAGACCTTTTTCACCTGACGTCACACAACTCGCCGCCATGTTGGAGTGAAAACCAAGCCCTTCAGCTAAGCAGTTTACCTGTCGCGTCTCTAATCTGTCGTGTTCAAGTGGAAGGCAAACAGTTCGAAAACATGGTTTTGAACTGTGTAGCTGTTGGAGGAAAGGGTTCAGGATTATCGTCCCACAGATTTCCAGCGACGTAGAACGTCCAGAAAAGTGGATCGCTGTACTGCGACGCGCTCGTGGGTTTGACGCAAGGAAAGAGACCTGTTCTCGGCAACCGGCGAGAACAAGTCGCGTATGTAACGAGCATTTTGTTGGAGGTGTGTTTTCATGTCTCAACTGATTAATTATTTATAACATTTGGATGATCTTTAATTAAAAGACTTCTATTTTTTTTGTAAATAATTCTGTATGATCGGCTGGGAACTGAGTTGAGCGGTAATAGCGCCATATACATGCATGTGTTGGTCGTCCCACATGTGGATCGGGGAGGTGCCGTTATGGCATATTTTTAAATTCTGCATAGTCTAATAGCCCTCGCTATTCACTTCTAGACTATAAATAGAATTTGAGAATTGAAGAGTGATTTCTATGCAGTTATCTGTGTGGCATGTGCAAAAACGATGACATCTCATCAGCAACGATCCCGTCTCTCCTCGTATATTCCATCCATCTTCCAACATGTCCGATCCCCCAAAAAGCGACAGCAAGAGCGAGCTCTTAAAAGGTATAAGGAAAGACAAGATGCAAAAAGAAGGAGAAAGAATACTGAAAGACAGACTGTAGCTGCAGCATGTTTGTTAAACCTACAAGAAATATCCCAAGATAGTCAGAAGGTGTGACATCACTTTCATACCTGTGTAAAACAATAAAACATCACCAGGCCTGCTGGGGATTTGAGTTTGATTGTTTTCTTTGTTTGAGAAAACCATGCGGTTTCCCGCCTGCTGGAACGTGACGACGCCCCCCAGTGGCGCCCTCAGGACCCGGCTGAACCGACTCCATCAGCTGTGTCCTACACTGGCAGAATGACACCTAAGATTGTAAAGGACTCCAAGAAGAAGAAGTCAACCTGTTTGCCTTATAGGGAAAATGATGGGGGTCAAAGCTGGGGGGGCAATGTTCGGTCCTTTAAATGCCCGTTTTCCGATCTGACCTTTGCGACCTATATGGGTCCCGTCCCCAGAACTGAAGGTTCAGTTCCTCACCCTGAAGAGTGACTGGACCTCGCTAGTCATCCAAGGCCTGCAGTTTGGATAGACATGGATGTACTTATCCTTTGTGACTGTATTTAGCAGAACTTGATGTTTGATGCACAGAGTCTGTGCAGATCTGCAGATGTTAGTGTTTAAAACCATTAGACTCTGTGAGGAGAAAGCAGTCCTGCAGCTGGATCAGAGCATCTTCTGACCGGTTTTTAACAGACTTAATAGTGGTGTTAGTCCTTCTCCTAAGAGGAAAACATGCAGGATTAAGGAACAGTTAGAGGCGGTCTGACAGACACAAATGAGGGAGGGACAGCCCTTTAAGCTTTCTTTGAGTATACATGATCTAAAATGTCATCCCCTCTGGTGGAAAACTACACATGCTTTACAAATTTAGGCAACAAAGTCTTTGCTCAAGTTCACAGCAATGATGTGCACTCCAGGTAGCACCTTCACTCTGCCATAAGGACTCTTTACACAACATGTCACAACATGCTTCACTACCTCAAGGCCATATCCTGTCATAACCACTGCTCTAGACAATGTGCAATACTCCACTATGTGCAATATATCATATGTACTATTCATGTGCTATGAATGTATACACACTCATCCCATGCACCTTACACTGCGACACTTTAGCTAACGTTGACACTTTAATATCTTTTTATATTGTACAATACTGTATACTTTTTGAAAATGTTATATTATATGTTGTTGAAATCCACTATGTGTATACTGTATCACTCTGTGTATATTGTATCTCATATTATCATTATTATCAATATTATCGTATTATATACATATTATATACATAATTACATACCTATATTATATTATACAATTACAATCATATTATCATATTATATGCATACTGAGTATCTATACTATACTATATCACATTATATATACACTTACATGACCTATACTTACATTATCATTATTATTATTATATTACATACTGTGACCTACTGTACACTTACCGCATATGCTTGAAATGTTTTCATTGCATATTATGTTGGAATTCTCTACTGTGTAGACTGTATTTTTATCGTATTTTTTTTTTTTTTTTACCTGTATTCCCTTGGCGAGTCATAAGCGGTTCTTTCTCCCAGCAAGCATTTCATTGCATCCTTGACCCTGTGTTAACTATGCATATGACAAATAAAAGGCTTGAATCTGAATCTGAATCTGAAATCTCAGGATTAAAATGCAGAAGATTGTTTACTGTTTCATGCAGAAGAGTGAAAGCAATGATAGCGACTGCTAACCGCTTTTCTGGGCAGGTAAAATCGTACATACACCTGCCTCGATGTCAGAAGAGCGACTGTGGTTTTGCTATCTGTGCGCCAGTCATTGTGAATGTAAACACACCGTCCTCCTCCTCTGCTCTGGCTGGAGATAGCGTTCTTGACACATCTATGTATGGTTAGCTAGTTAGCTAGTCAGCTAGCTAGCTGCACTGAAGTGCTGGGGATTTGCTTGTGGAACCAGTACTCCATGATGATCCGTGCACAGCAGTGAGTGGCCAGCAAAGAGTAATTCCAGTTTGTTACATTCTTTTGACAAGTGATCTTGCATCAGACAGGAGGATTCTGGGTAGTGGCGGCTCGAATGGTTGCCCTCTTGGTCTGGCTAGAAGGATACGCTGAAGCTCAGTGTGACTGATCTATCTAGCTTTGCAACGACGTCTAACACATGCTAAACATAAATAACAATAAATCTGAGTCTTACCTTTCATCTGATTAGCAATAAGGTGACATCAAACAGCGCAGCAGGTTGGTGCGGTGGTTAGCATTGTTCCCTCGCAGCTAAAAGACTCTCAATTTAAATAAAGTTAAAGTTACAGGTGGGATTGACTCCAACCCCCCCATGACTGTGAATAAGATTTAAATCAGTCTACAGAATGGACAAATGAAAGAATTAAGACAAATAGGATCTATGACTTGCACTTTTTAGGAAAACTTCTGTTCAGCCTTTGAAACTATAACAATAATTTACATTCATGTTAAATCAGAAGAGCAGAAAATGTCCAGTTTGATCTAAATGTGTTTGCAGCCATCAGAAACGGTTATTTATGAGAGAATAATGGTTTAAGAGTTGGGGCCCTGCTGCTGCAGGAGTGTGAAGTGTTATCATTAGTAATGTGATTAACACCTTCTCCACGGGGGCAGCAGGGGGCGGAGCTTAGTGTGTAATACAAAAATGTAATACAAAAAAAAAAAAAAGAGAGATTGTGTTAGGCTTTGGGTGGTGGTGATGGCTCTGGGCGCCTCTAATGTTTAGGATTGACATTGTGCAGCTCTTCCACAGCACTGTAATTACCTTGTTAATATATCAGCGACCAGCATTGATTACTCGCTTAATCCAATCACAGAAGGAGCAATTGATCCCTCAACAAGGAGCCTGACATGAAGCACTTTGATCAAAGAAACGCTCGATAGCACATCCACAATTGGCTCTCTCACAGCTTAATTGGCTAAAATAAGCCAAACATTTTGGTTTCCCTCTCAACGGTCGGATCAATGGAGGGAATGAGGCCTGAATCCAGATGACTGTCTTAACAGGCTCAGTTTCCCTCCCCCACACCCATACCCCCCCCCCGCACACATGCATCACATTTGTTTCTGGTCCCTTTTTCAAGATTAGTGTTTGGACATTTTCAGGACAAATGAAAAAAAAAAAGACAAAAGAATTAGTTTGTTTTAGTTTTTTTGTGTGTGCATGTGTGAAATTTACTGGACGTCTTTATACTTTACAACAACGTGGATGATTTAAATTCTTTTTTCTTTTTTTTTTTTTTTTATCAAGAAAAACAACTGTGAACCAACTGGTGAATTTACTGGTTTTCTGCATTACTTTGCGGTAAACTATGATGTGGACTTCCTGCAAGTCACAATAGGAGACAAACAGAATTTGTTTCAGCTGATAGCACATAAATAATTAGTAAATAGTTTCTTGTGTCTAAACACTTGAGGACGTCACTCGTACAGACAAACATTATCTGAGTCAAACTCATGGAAATCATTTAAATGATTTAAATGGTCCACGGCAGAACAGCACAGAGGGAGTGCGTTTACATGAGACGTTTAATTCTTCTTTAATTCAGAATTAAAGTTAAATCTGAGTGAAAGTTACCATGTAAACAACTAATTCCATATGAAAATGTCAATTCCGAATTAAACTTAATTCCGAAGTAAGTGTCTGGTTTATTCTGATTTTAATTCCGAATTAAATAATTCCGCGGTCATGTTTACACTCATTCCTGTTTAAATTAATTCCCGTCTTTCTGCGCATGCTAGTTCTCTTGCCCGTCTGTCGCGATGACGCTTATATTCCACGCTGGGCTTGTTTTCAAAACAAAGTTTCAAGATGGCAGCACGCAGTAAACGGTGGTCAAGAGCAGAGATGATTTATTTAATAAATAGCTTGGAGGAACTGGAAATAATTAAAAGAACAGATGGCAGGAAACATAAAAATTGTGAGCTTTTCAAAGTTGTAGCGGTCCAGGTTAAATGAAGGAGGTTTCACAGATAGAGACGCCACCCAGGTCAAAAATAAGTGGAACGTTGTTGCTAACCGAGTTAGCTAAGTTTGTTTTCTCCCCATCCAATCAGAACCCTTCCCAACCCCCAGACCTAAAGCGGAGTTGGATAAAGACGAACAAACGTGTTTTCCATGTAAACCTCAATTCGGAATTACTATTTCCATGTAAACTCAAAGGAAAATAGTTTAATTCGGAATTATTTAATTCCGAATTAAAAAACATCATGTAACCGTGGCCAATGATCCTCAAGAAAGAAAATGTTTTGTGGACTCATGAAATGGAGGTAAATTGATCAGAAAGAATACTCACCTCTGAAAGAGCACAACAAATGTGCATCACAACACCTTCCAAACTTTACAAAGTTGAATCTATGATAGAGGAAGCATCCATCATCCATCATCCATCCTCCATCATCCATCATCCATCATCTATCATCCATCATCCAGCATCCATGGACGACTTGATCGAGCCTCTGCTTGTTCTAAGGATATGATGCTATGAGGGTCCATGTTCCCTTTTTGAGTTTTACTGGGTCAGTCTGCTTAACTCTGAGGCCTCAGGATATGAAAATGTTCCAGTCATGTCTTCAACTTTTTAGCTGTTATGTTTTGGGTGTTTTGTTTTTTTTTAACCTCATTGAGGATTCTGCATTGTTTCATATGGGTCGTCTTGGCTGGGTGGAAGAATATTCAAAGGACCAAACTGTCTCCATTTCTAGACAGCTTTTCTGACTGAGGACTGATGGAAGCCTTTAACACTTTTAAAATCCCTTTGAATCCTGTTCCTGCCTTATAAATTTACTTTAGATCACATATCTTTGATTTAAATCCCACAACCCAAATTCAGATAAATGGAAGTTCAATGATGGATGGATAGATGTTTCTTATTAAGGAAACTTGAATGTCTTTTCTCAGTTAAAGTATCTGTAAACCACACCTCCAAACTTATTTTGTTAATTGGGATTCCAGTGTGCAAACCATAAGGTAATTAGTCAGTAGCGCTTCTTACTTTTTCTTCCAGCTCTGTCAATGTTTTATTGTGTTTATTCAGTAAAGATGCAAGAAATAGTTCTATTTATTTTATTTGCATTACATTTGTCTGTTATTGTCACTTAAAGACAAGATTTTTACTTATAATCCATCTTTTTAGAAGGTGTTCCCAATAATTCCTTCCTATTAACAACACATAGGCTGCGGTTACATGATGTTTTTTAATTCAGAATTAATAATTCCGCATTAAATAATTCTGAATTCAAACTATTTTCCTTCGAGTTTACATGGAAATAGTAATTCCGAATTGAGGTTTACATGGAAAAACACGTTTGTTCGGTTATCCAACTCCGCTTTAGGTCTGGGGGTTGGGAAGGGTTCTGATTGGATGGGAGAAACAAAAGAAAACAAACTTAGCTAACTCGGTTAGCAACAACATTTCAGTTATTTTTGACCTGGGTGGCGTCTCTATCTGTGAAACCTCCTTCATTTAACCTGGCCGCTTTGAAAAGCTCACAATTTTTATGTTTCCTGCCGTCTGTTCTTTTAATTATTTCCAGTTCCTCCAAGCTATTTATTAAATAAATCGTCTCTGCTCTTGAACACCGTTTACTGCGTGCCGCCATTTTAAAACTTTGTTTTTAAAACAAGCCCAGCGTGGAATATAAGCGTCATCACGACAGACGGGCAAGAGAACTAGCATGCGCAGAGAAAGGACGGGAATTAATTTAAACAGGAATGAGTGTTTACGTGACCGCAGAATTATTTAATTCAGAATTAAAATGGGAATAAACCAGCCACTTACTTCGGAATTAAGGTTTAATTCAGAATTGACATTTTCATATGGAATTAAGTGTTTACATGGTAACTTTTATTCTGAATTAAAGAGGAATTAAACTTCCCATGTAAACGCACTGATACAGGCAGCAAACTCTTACTCACTGAGTAGTAGCAGGATTTTATGACTTAATAATGACCTGATCAAATGCAGAAATGTAACGTTACGTTAACCTCCCTTAGTGCCGGTTCAACCCTTTAACTGCAGCTCTTTTTAAACACAATTGGACTTGTGGTTTTTAGAGCAACCAAACCCTCGACACACACATGCTTTAGCTTCATTCTGCGCATATCTGGTCACTAACTCAGGAACATAATATCAAACACATGTGCTGTGCTGTACACGTGCACGTACCCAACACATAGCTGCACTTTTACATGTGAAAGAGCTCATTGTTGAGACACACCTGTCCGGTCTCCATCACGACCACAGCAGCAGAACAGAACCCCATGTAGGATTTCTGCCTAATCCACGTCCTGCATGTTCCTGCATTATTCAGTGTGTCAGGGCGACCCCCCCCCCTTCCCCCCCCAGGCGGATTGTGTTCTCCCAGCATGCACGTCAACGTATATACCACATGTAGCGCACAAACATCCACCGGCATGAATGAACAACTGAGGGAGGGAGGGGTGACGACAGAAGTCACTGTGGGAGGACGGAGGGTCAAAGGTCAGTCATGCGACGTTAGATTCATTTTCTGCTCACAAATTCAACTGAGTGGACATTTTTGATTTGCTTGAACATGAAAAAAGCAACATTATGAAACATCTTTGTGATGTTGTGTTCTCACATCACAAGGTGGAAAAGGTTACGATGATTATTTTACTGTAACCCAGGAAACCAATCTGCTACGTTACATGGTTAGTCCATGTTGTATTTTTAAAGTCAGAAAAGTGTTTGATTATTGTATAAACTGTACCTATTTCTTTTACAACAAATGACTGTCTAACTATGGACTGGTATAGATAGATAGATAGATAGATTTCACTTACTGGATAGAAAAACTATCCATCTTCAAGGACTTGTCATGTATCTATCAAATGCTATTGTCCTTTTGTTTTGTTTTGTTTTGTTTTTTTCCTACACCTTTGTAATGGTTCTGCTTCTAACTATATTGTTTCTGTGGTCATTTCTAGATCGTCCAGTCACCCTGCATGGAGTGGAATTAAAATTCATTAATATCTAGTGAGCATCAAGTCTTTACTTTCTCTTATAGAGACATTAATTCACATATAGATTTGTTTGTTTGCTTTTTCCCACAACAGAAGTAAAATAATTCAATTATATCTTCTTCACAAACACCTCTTTGTGATTGTTCAGTCCATTTTCACGTGTAACCCGCCTCACCAAAGAGATGGAGATGACATTAGAAAACAAGAAATGCAAAACCTGCAGTGTCAGTAATGAATCACAGGAGAGAATTTGTGTTGACAAAAATGACAAATGGTTACACACCGTTTCAAAACCACGGACTGAAAAACCAAACTGAGCCACTCTTGATCCCCTGAACCTATAACTCTGGTAGACATTGTTTGTGTCATATTAGCGAGTTAGCAACCAGACTGTTCAGACTGTGAAAATCTGATTAAAATTACACTTTAAACCACGTGAGTATGTGCTTTGAATCAGACTTGCAAAAATCACTTTTTATGTAGTTTTATAGCATGAACCATAACTATCCATTTTATTGCAAAATGAACGCTGGATATGTGGCAGCAAAGTTTCATTCTTATTATATTTTAATGTCAAGTGTAATCTGCAGTTTCTCAAGTTTCAATATAGCATCTTTGGCAACTGCAGGTTTTAATTTAATTCATTTCAATTTAACTTCTACTTTTAGAGGGTCTGTTTCGATACAAATCGTCAGAAGCTAAGACAAGTACTGGGAGAAAACCTTTAAGCCAAACAGTGGTGAGGTGTGACTTATGCAAGTAATACACAAGAGAATCATGGGTAATGGATCATTGTAAAACAAACCACCATGATCATGATGATGATGTTTTAGGCATTGCATTTATAGAGAGTGAGGTAATGTGAGACTGGTCTTTACTCCCCCCCTCTAAGCAAGCTAAATTGATGTGTCTATAAAATTAACACATTTTTCTCTAATTTAGGATGTTTCCTAAGATCGGAAACGATCTGAATGTTTGCCGGACTAAAGACGGTGATTATGTGATGGGTTTTTTTTTAAAAGTGTCTCATTTTACCCCAGCTATGGGGTAAACTGAGACAAAGCCCAGATTTCAAGGGGGTAAAGTGAGCCACCACTGTGGAGGTGACTGAACAAACAGAAATACAACAAAGTATCATTCAAAAAATGTTTTAGTCACCATTCAAATCAGAGAAAAGAACCACTTCCACAGTAGGGAAACTCAGATTATGACCCTCGTCACTCCATAGCGAGTCCTCGGGATTAGCTCCGATTTTTAACCCTTCTTTTGCACTTCCTCGTCAGTCTCTTCCATCTCTTTTCTAAAGCTCTGGATCGTCTCACCCTTTTCTGCCCTCTTTTGCACTTCCTGCTACGTCTTTCTTCTAAAGCCCTGTCGAGTTCCTGCATCTCAGGAGTGTCGGTGAGGATAGCGGTCTTCACGCGCCTCCGTCTGGTTTGTTTTCTGGGGGTGAATTTTGGAAGCGCGATGATTTCCTGTGGAGGTACATAACCAGGCTGGTTAGTTAAAGGTCCTGGATCCGTGTCAGCTGGAGAATTCGTACGGGAGGCTGCGTTATCTGCAGCGGGAGGAGGGTCATCTCCTGGTGGGTCATCTTCAGGGTGCAGGCCTTCAATAACTTCTCCTGGAGGTGGAGCATCTACGGTGGCAGGCTGTAGTTCAGGGTTTGGCCGGTCTGACGGAACGGATGGTGCAAACGCTTCATCGGGGAAAATGTCACGATTCTCTGGGAAAATCCCAGTGGACCTAAACCCAGAAGTCACGTTTTGTGGTGTCACGGTTGTCATGAAGGCTTGACCCACAAGTCCTGCAACCTGGTAGATGGTGACTGTTTTGCCAGGATTCGATCGCATCCACCCATCGAGAGCTCGGCTGTATTGGGCTTTGAACGGACCGTACACGTCCACATCCAGAGGTGCATGATGGGATGTGTGAGGTAGGAGAGTGAGCATAACGATACCGTTGCTCCTGGCGAGTTCTACTGCCCTGAGTGATATGTGAGCTTGAAGATTGTCCATGATGAGAAGCATGGGGGGGTCAGGTGAACAGGAAGTGTGGTTTATCAGCTACAGTGATCCCTTAGTTTTCGCGGTTAATGGGGACCCCCCCCCGCGACAATCAAAATCTGCGAACTAGAGCTGGAGCCCCCTGAGCCTAAATAATGTGTTTAAAATATGTTTAAACACCGCAAAAAAGTAGCGAGGCACTGCAGTGACACAAGACAAAGGCTAAACTGTGGTCTTTCTGTTTCCCTCACAGCCTCTGGTCTCTGAACTTTCAAGCTTATTATCTGTGATAATAAGCTTGATATATATAGCGGTGATCAAAATAGTGAGAATGAAATATATATCCGATCCAAGATTGAGATGCAACATCCGATTTCGATCAACTCTGAAACCATGGGATCGGCTCGATTTCCGATCATGAGATCGGATCGGGACAGCCCTAATCTTTTCACACATTGTTGAAAACTGTAGCAAAAGATGGTCCATTAGGTTCTGCTTTCAAATGGGGAGAGTATTTCAGGGAATATTTTCACATTGTTGATCCTGTTGAGTACATACTTGAGTCACAAACAAATAAGACTTTTCAGTAGTTTCCCATTTTGGAATCATTACAGCAGTCATTGAAACAGAAAGATACCCTCAATAAAGTTGTTGATTGTCATTCAGGGCCATATTTAGCCAATCAGGAACAGTATGGGTCTTATCGAGATGGCCGTTACTTTCTGAATAATAAATTTCTATCTGGTGATGAACTTAGAATCTCTCTGCGCCTTTACATAGATTAGTTTGAAACTTGCAACCCTTTGGGGACATCTCGCAAAGACCATAAACTCTGCTCAGCATATTGGGTTCTAGGAAATCTGCCACCAGGTTCTCATTCATCTCTCTCCTCAATCAATCTTGCGTTGTTATCAGGGCTTGACGCTAACTTTTTTTGCTCACCAGCCACTGTGGCTAGTGTTTTTCCTCAGTCATTAGCCATTTAGTCTTTATGCTAGCCACAGCTTTGCTGTCAGTTTTTTTCTTCTTCACAATATTCTTGCATTTACATTTTAAATACAAACAGTTGGTACAACTATTGTGATGTGTCATATCAAAGAATATATACCAGCCAAAGTTGCTTGTGAGACAGAAATTGTTACTAGCCACAGCCAAATTTTACCAGCATTTGTCAAGCCCTGGTTGTTATGTAAAAGTGATGATGTGAAGAGATTCGGCTATCAGGACGTATTTAAACCCCTGTTGCAAGACCTTGTAACTTTAGAACAGCAGGGGGTGTTCATTGATCATCTAGGAGCCTTTGCAACAAGGTACTGTCCAGTGTGTAGTGGCACATAATCTTGGCGCTCATGGACAAGCTGGTTTTATGGAAAATTTCACTGGAGAATATGTCTGTAGATTTTGTACTGCCACACGCTCAGAGATTCAGACTAAAGAAGTAAAAACTGGGTCATTTCAACTTATAACTGAAGAGAACCATAGTGTACATGTAACAACAGCACTTGAAAAAGGTGTACCCTGTTTTGCGTTGAAAACGGTTTGTGTTTTAGCCGAGAGTCTTTCCCACTTTAAGGTTACCTCAGGCTTTTCCCCCTGATCTCGCCCGCGACCTTTTGGAGGGCATAGCGACCGTTGAGCTAGCTAAGAAGTATCTCTCCTTTGATACGCTAAATCACATGATTCAGACTTTTCCATACAAATGGGTAGATAAGACTAATCGCCCAGCTACACACAGCTAGCGTCAATAACTTCGTAAGACCTGTAGTGTTCCATAAACCCAGGAGGAGAGCTTCGTGGTTACAAAAAAACACTTTCTCAAAGTTGACGACAATGTTCAGAAGTTTGTAAAACTCAGGCATTCCACTACTTTGTCCAGCAGAAACAATCATGTCTTTCGCATAGTGGGTTCCATGTAAATAAACATCTTTGGCAAGGGATACGGTATCTTGCTCCGGAAACTTCTTTTGAATAGCCTCCCTGAGTTTTTCCTCCAATGATTCTTTGTTAATCCTGTCAACACTGACTGTGTACAGTTTTGGTTTAAACAGACTTTTGCCTTCAAGGTAATATGCCATCTTTTGTTAATGTTTAGTAGAGAGCGTAAGAAGGATGTTCTTGAAATTGAGAACATCATGTACCACTTTCTTAAAGAAGTTGTGCTTGGACTCAAGCGCATAGTCCACAAGTCCACTAGGGGTCCAAAGCAATGTACAAGGTGTGCATAGTGTTCAATATAGTGATGTTTTGGCAAACACTTGAAGTCAGGAAAAGTGTCAAGAAGCAGCTTGCGATGGTCATATATTTTAGTCTCCAGATAACACAGTATTTCCTCTGATATATTAGTAGAGACGATGATCTGAACAATCTCTTTGAGGTCCATTAGTATTTCCCACGAGGGCTCCTTTTCTGGAACACTGGTCCCAATCAGAAGAGGAAGTAAACGTAAAAGTGTCCAGTTTTCCTGTCCGTTGCCACTGATTCTTCTCTTTCCAAAGCTGGCATTTGTAATTTGTTTTGGCTTGTTAACCTCATCAGAATGTTTATATGGAAACAGTTTTATGCAGCTATTCAGTCCATCAAAAGTAATAAAACCTTTTCACACACATAGTTCTACTGGGATAACACCTTCAAAGAAGTCATGTAAAACATCTGGGGGGAACCCAGTAACCGGATGGAGATGGGACAAAAATTAATCAGTCCACGATCCGCTAACACTAACAGCAACACTAAATATAACGTTAACATCCACCGTGCACCTGCTAATGCGCATGGCTGTCTAGCTATGGAGCGAGACACGGGGGGGCTGGGCGGATGCTGCGGTGGTTACTGTGGTGGTCGCTACGGTGACTTAGCGGTGGGGTACCTGGCTCGTAACCCAAACTTTAGCTCGCAACTGAAAGCTAAAAACTAGCTGAGAGGCGGCTTGTCTCTCCAAAAACTCGCAAGCTGATACATTAATAAGTCGAGGTGGCACTGTATAATTGACCTTTCGGTAAGCGCCGCCCCCTTCCTAGTTACTGTTGGTAGGTTGGACATTCTCACTGCTCCTCCATTAAGGACAATGTTATTTTGCCATTTTTCCGATGCCTATCAACCGTATTTACATTACACTAGAATAACGCCGTGGTGAAATATTGCTGCTGGGGACCTGCAACAGTGACTCGAGGTGTCCAGAACGTTTGGAGGGACATTTTTATTCTCTTTCCCAAACCAAAACAAACGCTGGAGAATGCAGCTGTGGGTTCAGTTATGTGTCCGTCCACACAATCAACTGAACGTGGGGAAAGTTACAAAACACAACTACATTTACTCCAAGGTAAGTTAGCTTTGTTTATTAGATGATTGATTTAACCACCGTTTAGTAAAAGTAATATGATTTAGCAGCAGGGAGGGTGATCTCTCCGTTAGCATTCCGGCTAACTCACTAGCCAGCTATAAGCCTGCCTCGTTGTCTACAAATATATATGGCCCTGGATATTTATTTTGTTAGGTATAAGGTGAGGCTAGTGATGTTAACGTCACTTTATTAATTATATTAATACAATGATGCGACTGTCTGATGTTAGCATAGCTCTGGTGTGGGACAGACCTCTGGACCAGAGCTAATGCTAATGCTAACAGAGAACTCATCACCCTCCCTGCTGCTAAATTAGTAAAACGGTGGAACCGAAAGGTCAATTAAGTATAATCTGTACGCGTGAACCCCGACTTTTAATACCATATTGAGCAAGATACTCACCTTGAGAGTAAAAAGTACGAAGAGATGTCGGCGCCGCATGGAAACTGTGGTGTGTTACTGAACCCCTGCAGTTATGCATTGGAGACCCCTCAGTTCTTGTTCTCTAGTTTTGTAGAGCTTGTTCAGACCACAAATGCACAGTTTTGAGGTTTGCTAACTCCAGTTATTAAGTTGGACCAACTTTAGCCAACAAACTAGAAAAAGATAGTTGAAATAAATATGTTGATAAGTTTCCAACACAACTCAACCTTTTTTTATTTAGTTAAGCTGAAAAAATACGGGACGGCCAACAACTTTAAGTTTAAATTTTTAATGTAGAGTGCTGTGCTCACACATGGAAGCAGGAGAAAAGTGTCCGACATGTGGAGAAGTTTGGACGTTAACAGCTGAAGCCACATAAGTGTCTGAGCCATTCATAAAAGACATAAGCTTAAAAAACTGATTAAAAAAAAAAAAATGCATCAGCCATCCAGTAAGTGAGCATCTTTAATGTCTCTGGTGAGGGACTGCTCAATGTGAAGGGTTGGTTGTAAAACTTGAGATGGATATTTCCTTTACAAACATTGTTTGAAGAGGAACAAAAGGCTGAGCCTGTTATGGAGATTATCATGTTAAAGCGTGGCGGCCCGGCCCACCCAAGATGGCTGCAGACTGTACGGAGCTGGCGCATACGTGCCAACAGCCCGTACGTGATGATCTGCTGAACGGGGAAGCATCCGCTTCCAGGGGGTCCACGGGCCGGATCAGTTCTACATTTAGGGTCACTTTTCTGCTGATGGAACAATCCAGAGTCCTTTAATGGAAAACTAGTGATGAAACAGGCTCATGCTTTATGTTTTTTATTATGGTTCGTGTACCAATATTATATGAATGGTCTTATTTCCAATTCACAGTATTATTTTAAAAATGTTAATCACAGTAATGAATGCAGTAATTCAAGGTTCTGCAGAATTATTCTGTATCAGTGCTTTTATGACTCACAGCTTCCTCTTTGGTACCCAAGACATGAAACTCAAACATCTTGATCAATGGCTAAAGGCCATCATTACAAGGAATTATCTTCTTAAATTCTTCTCTTTGACATCATCAATATAAGGAATATAGTCTGAAGTCTTTTTTAGTATCACTGTCATTGCACTGGGCTGAGGTAAAGTGAAACCACCAAGTGGCCATATTATACTTTTCTGTGTTATCTGATTTATCTTCATTGTGATGAACTGGACCAGAGCCTCAAAACTATGGAGCCCCATTTGGGTCATAATTCAATGAATAAATTAGTCTATTATTATGAAATACAGGCGTTTATTATTATAAAATGTTTCCCATTATTATGATAATGGATTTGTTTTTCATAAGAATGATTTGTGTGTCAATCACAGCAGAGAGGGCGGAGCCATTTATGTGATTGGCTGACTCTTTCATTCAGGCATAAGCAACAGAACAGTGAATCGTCAAATCAGGTCCAAATAGTATCGCCTGATAAATTATCATTTTCGATATTGTCTGCTAACCTGGTCAAGGTTTCCGTAGCTCAGCAGCCCAAGCTGCCATAGCTACAATCGGACTAGCAGCGCACCCTTGATGACGCCACGGGCCCCGCTGCTAACGGGACCTCACGGCCAAAACTAGTCGATGTCAGAGCGTAGAATGGAGAAGGATCAGCCAATGAGCGTGCAGGTCAACCACTGGTCCCGCCCACTGGCAAAATGTCATTATTATGTAAAAGCTCATTCTAATGAAAAACGAAGCCATTATGTAAAAACTTATTCTTAGATAAAAATGCTATTCTGAAATAAACTATTATGCAGTAAACTAAGATTAAATAATAATAAAAATATATTTCATAAAAATTACATTTTTTCATAATAATGGGAAATATTTCATAATAATACACTTATATTTCATAATAATGGGAAATATGTCATAATAATGGATACGTATTTCATAATAATAAACGCCTGTATTTCATAATAATAGACTCATTTATTCATTGAATTATGACCCAAACGGGGCTCCATACAAAACACATGGTATGTTCAGCTCAATATGATGTCATCACCTTAGTCACCAAATCAAGACCCTTTTCACTCAAGTTTGTCTATTAAGACAGTTGGTAATAATGTTGAACTCCTTATCATCACAACACAGAGATTAAAATTAGATTGCTGAAAATGAACTGAATGTGGACATTTAAAAGAAGAAAAAAGTTGGATAAATTAAAAAAATAATTAATGAAGCGTGTTCATATTTTGAATTGGATTTTATTCAGGTTTTCAACAAACATAAGTCTATGTTTTACTTATTCTATGAGCAAGTATGTGAGAGAGGATAGATGTTGGGAACAGACATTAGACATTTAAGATGTGTGGAAATGTCCTGTGTGGGGAATGTTAGATAATAAAATGTGTGTGACAGTTTTACTGTGATGTGGGAGCATCCTCATCCATCCTCACAGCTGTTGTTACTGAGAAGACATTTCAACCACACCGCACGGACCAGAGACAGATCTGATATGATGGGTTGGGTTCCTGTACGTGTGGAGGGGAAATTAACATGAATAACTGAGTCTAATGAGGCCGATGACTTCAATCTCTCCAGGCTTTAAACTTCACACAATGTGCCTAAAACAACACGGTTTGTTTTATGAGAACATGCAGCATAGTTGACAGTCTTATTGAAGCTGCTGTCAACACTGTGGCAGACTGATGATCGACAAATAAGCTATTTACAGAAAATTGTCTACTCCAGGGCTGGTAGAACAACAGAAACCCGTTCTTTTTACAGAGTGGATGTTGACTTAAACTATACTATTAATATGAAGAATATTAGGAAAGGTCTGCTAAAGCAGGGGTGTCCAAACTCGGTCCTGGAGGGCCGCTGTCCTGACGGTCTTAGATGTTTCCTATGGAAGTATTTCTGTGCCATCTGAGTTTGAATACTAATTTTTAAGATTGAAATTTTTCAGCATCAAAATCAGACT
Source organism: Hirundichthys speculiger (assembly GCA_018398805.1). Lineage (NCBI taxonomy): Eukaryota > Metazoa > Chordata > Actinopteri > Beloniformes > Exocoetidae > Hirundichthys > Hirundichthys speculiger. Next base: position 129,021 of record JAGFBZ010002012.1, on the reverse strand, counting down.
TTGAATTATAAAAAACATCAGATTTCTAGCACTGAATTTTTTTTGCCTCTGAATTTTATTTGTTAGAATAAATTCAGTGTTAAAAAAAAATTGTTGTCTTAAAATATTCAGTTTTTCAAAATTCAACACGCAAAGAAATTCAACACCCAAAAAATTCAGTGTAAAAAAAAAATCAACATCTCAAAAAAATTCAGTGTAAAAAAATTCAATTTCTAAAAAAAAAAAAATCAATGTAAAAAAATTCAACCTCAAAAAATTCAGTGTAAAAACAACCAGACTCAACATCCGGGTCACCAGGGAGAAGCAATCGATCCCTGTCTCAATTCAGCCAACATCCAGCCAATCACGTTACGCTCCATTTCCAAAATAAAATTCAGTGCTAGAAATCTGATGTTTTTTAAAATTCAAAGTCTGATTTTGATGCTGAAAAATTTCAATCTTAAAAATTTGTATTCAAACTCAGGTGGCACAGAAATACTTCCAGTTTCCCTGCTTCAGCGCACCTGATTCAAACTGAATGCGTCGTTAACAGACCTGTGCAGACCTGAATGACGAGCTGGTGGCGATCTATTCACCTGAATCAGGTGTGTTGTGCCTCGGAAACATCAGAAACATGCAGGACAGCGTCCCTCCAGGACCGAGTTTGGACACCCCTGGTCTAAAGGGTCACTGGGGAAGGCGTAAGGTCTGTGAGGTAGTAGGGAGGTTACCTGCCTTGTTAAAAACTTCTTTGAGATCCAGGTAACTTTGAAGAAACTTGAAAAGGATAAACTCACAACTCCCAAGGACCAATTTGTGGGTGATGTTTGGTTAACCAATGATACTCCAGAACAACTGAATGCAATACTTTTCCTCTCTCAGTCTTATCTCCCTCCTCTTTTCTGGTTTTAACCAGCTGGCCGTTGGCGGGAAGGTCCCCCTAATGAACCAGGTCCGACTCAAAGTTTCTTCCCTTTTAAAGGGGAGTTTTTCCTTGCCAGTGTTTCTTTAATTAAGATTTTATAGCGGCGGCGGCGGCGGCATGCTGCCCCCGTCCAGCAGTCTACACGCCGGATGGGTCAGCTGACCTGGCAGGGGCCATCTGGTGACCTGGTGGGGCCCAGCACCGCCGGGGGAGACGACAACGGCCTGGTCCAGTCTGCATGATGAACCGGGCTCTGGGACGGTCGGCTCCGTCGCTTGCCGGACTGAAGGAGCTCAGTCTTCCCAGAGGAGACGGTCTGGTTCATCGGTGTTTCCTCCTCTGACCTGGAGATATCTCACTTGTCATCGTTATGGAGATATACTGGTTTCTGTTTAACGGTTAACGGTGTTAACTGTTTTTTTAACGGTGTTAACTGTTTTTAACTGGTTTAACTGTTTAACTGAAACGGTTTAACTTTTTTGGATGTTAACTGTTTTTAACGGCTTAACGTTTTAACGGTGTTTTAATAACGGATGTTAACTGTTTTAACGGTGTTAACTGTTTTTAACTGTTTTTTAACGGTTTAACTGTTTAAAACTGTTTTTAACGGTGTTAACTGTTTTAAAACGGATGTTTAACTTTTTACGGTATAACTGTTTTAACGGATGTTAACTGTTTTTAACGGCTGTTTGTTTTTTTTTTTTAACTGTTTTTTAAACGGATGTTAACTTTGTTTTTTAAACGGGTTAACTGTTTAACTGTTTTAACGGTGTTAACTGTTTTAACGGGTGTTAACTGTTTTAACGGATGTTAACGGATGTTACCTGAAGTTAGCACTCGGACCACGGGACCGGGCATGAAAAGGAGCGCTGGACGCTAGCAGCTCCCCTCGTACACCAGATTTTTCCTGGTGTACTGAAACTTGAATTTCCCCCTTGGGGGATTAATAAACTATTTTGAATTGAATAATGTTAGTTATAGTTAGTAACATTTGCTCAGGGGTCATGTTCTGGGTCTCTGCAAAGCACCTGGAGACAACTTGTATTGTAACAGACAATTCAGTTTGATTGAATTTTATTTGTTGAACCTGATGCCATAACAATTTACCCATCTTTAATGGTGCATAGATTAACCAGAGCCCTCACTGCTTCCCAACCTCCTCCTGTAAAGCCAACGTTGTGTCCTCCGGTCAGTGGATCCATTGTTCCTGAGAGCACAGAGCTCGGCAAACTGGCAACTCAATTCAATTTTATTTGTATAACGTCTGTTACAATGTCAATGGTCTCTAGGTGCTTTACAGAGACCCAGATCATGACCCCCGAGCAAATATCGCATCAAGAATATTGCAATCAAGAACTCAGGACCCACAAAGCACAACTTTCCAGTATTACTGGATTTATTAGGTTACAGATATATTGATCCCCACAGTCGGCAAAGAGGTTGAGGCAAACCTAAAGTCCAAAACATATATTCAGCAATACAGGGTGAGATCAGTGGCTGCGGTTACATGATGTTTTTTAATTCGGAATTAATAATTAGGAATTAAATAATTCCGAATTAAACTATTTTCCTTCGAGTTTACATGGAAATAGTAATTCCGAATTGAGGTTTACATGGAAAACACGTTTGTTCGGCTTTATCCAATTCCACTTTAGGTCTGGGGGTTGGGAAGGGTTTTGATTGGATGGGGGGGGGGCGGACGTCTTTACATCTACCGGAAGAAAACAAACTTAGCTAACTTGGTTAGCAACAACATTCCACTTATTTTTGACCTGGGTGGCCGTCTCTATCTGTGAAACCTCCTTCATTTAACCTGGCCGCTACAACTTTGAAAAGCTCACAATTTTTATGTTTCCTGCCATCTGTTCTTTTAATTATTTCCAGTTCCTCCAAGCTATTTATTAAATAAATCGTCTCTGCTCTTGAACACCGTTTACTGCGTGCTGCCGTTTTGAAAACAAGCCCAGCGCGGAATATAAGCGTCATCGCGACAGACGGGCAAGAGAACTAGCATGCGCAGAAAGACGGGAATTAATTTAAACAGGAATGAGTGTAAACATGACCGCGGACTTACTTACTGGGTGCGTATACATGAGAAGTTTAATTCCTCTTTAATTCAGAATTAAAGTTAAAGCCGAATAAAAGTTACCATGTAAACACCTAATTCCATATGAAAATGTCAATTCCGAATTAAACTTAATTCCGAAGTAAGTGGCTGGTTTATTCCCATTTTAATTCCGCATTAAGTAATTCCACGGTCATGTAAACACTCATTCCTGTTTAAATTAATTCCCGTCTTTCTGCGCATGCTAGTTCTCTTGCCCGTCTGTCGCGATGACGCTTATTCCGCGCTGGGCTTGTTTTCAAAACAAAGTTTTAAAATGGCAGCACGCAGTAAACGGTGTTCAAGAGCAGAGACGATTTATTTAATAAATAGCTTGGAGGAACTGGAAATAATTAAAAGAACAGATGGCAGGAAACATAAAAATTGTGAGCTTTTCAAAGCGGCCAGGTTAAATGAAGGAGGTTTCACAGATAGAGACGCCACCCAGGTCAAAAATAAGTGAAATGTTGTTGCTAATCGAGTTAGCTAAGTTTGTTTTCTTCCGGTAGATGTATAGACGTCCGCCCCCCCCATCCAATCAGAACCCTTCCCAACCCCCAGACCTAAAGCGGAGTTGGATAAAGCCGAACTAACGTGTTTTCCATGTAAACCTTAATTCGGAATTACTATTTCCATGTAAACTCGAAGGAAAATAGTTTAATTCGGAATTATTTAATTCCTAATTTTAATTCCGAATTAAAAAACATCATGTAACCGCAGCCAATGCGGAATTAAAATGGGAATAAACCAGCCACTTACTTCGGAATTAAGTTTAATTCGGAATTGACATTTTCATATGGAATTAAGTGTTTACATGGTAACTTTTATTCGGCTTTAACTTTAATTCTGAATTAAAGAGGAATTAAACTATCATGTAAACGCACCCAGTGTCAAAAACAGACACAGGTTCAGGAACAAGCTGAGGACACAACAGGTAAAAGGCTGCTAGAACAAACTGTTCTGGCAACTGACAGGTGAGAAAATCAACAGGTAGAGGTGAGATAACACACAGGTGAAACACATCAGGGCAGGACTCTGTGACTCAGTGGGAAAGGAGAGCACACCTGAAATAAGAGGACAAGATGAGTGGAACAGAAACAAGAACAAAAAGTGGACAAAATGAACTAAAAATAACTGAATGTGACATGAGGCCAACTTCAGATGGTCCAGGAATGTCCTCAGGAATGTCAGGATGGTGGTGGCGGAAGTCCTAAAAAAGGGCCGGGTCCAGGATGTCACATGCTGGAGCCCAGTAACATTCTTCTGGACCATATCTCTCCCGGTCCACCAGATACTGACAACCCCAGACCCCTGACCCCCTGAGAGTGAGGATCGGATGTGACCCTTCTCGGCCTTTCAGCAGTTTAATTTCACATGCGTCATTTTGGGGTCACCGCCATTGTTACCAAAGGATTTGGTTGCTTGCTCCCCCCCAAAAAAATTAAATAAAGATATTTTGTTGCACAAAGTTTTTCAAGATCTTCCTCATGTTAGGTAATAAAAAAAAAAAAAAAAATTACAAATAGAAAAATATGACAACAATTTTACTGTGCCCCATTACTATTCAGATCAATGGCTGCAGGGCACATAATATTAAGACCAACTAGATATCGGCTCGAAAGATTGTGAGCACATAAATTAATCTTCAAAAATTGTTTCCTGTTTGTAAGTCTAAAAAATGAATAAAAGTAGTTGTATAAACCATTTTATGTCAGCAATAACTGATTGTGAATTTCAACCCCATCTGACTGAAGGGTAACTACTCAGTTAAATCAGAACAAAATAACTGTCATAATATATCAGTTTCAGTTCTCTTATAACAGAACATATACTTGTTTATAATTGTTCTATTATGTAATTCTCAGACTCCTCCAGAGGGGTGAACTACGAAGCAAGTTGGACACAGCCAGGCTTTCTTTGGGTGAGCTGGCTTAACAAACCTGAAACTCTCCATCAGAGATAACCGGTACCACGACGGTGGTTATCAACTATCTTTGTTAACCGCGGCTTTCTGCTTTCTGCTCTGTGCGCGTTCACATAAAAGGGGGCGTTTGACGCGTCATTTGACGCCTCTTCCGGATCAAATGGATAGATGGCGGTCCGTATATTTCAGTCATGAGGAGCAGGTTTTAATAATGCAGGGCTATGAGGATTTCAAAGAAATCTTTACGGCCAAAAGCAACACTGTAGGTGCGAATAAAGCCAGAGAGGAGTGCTGGCAAAAAATTGCAGATCGTGTAAATTCGTAAGTTATATTTATTTCTCCACTTAATGCACCTTAATTAATCTCCCTCCCTCTTTTAGAGCGCTTAAACTTTAAACTTAATGCAGCAGATTTAAACATTATGTAGGTCTGACTGTCCCATTATGAATGATAAATGAAAATCACTTTAGTTTTTTGCTAAATCTATGTGAAATTAATTTAAGATTTAATATGATCTGTTATAACAACACTCACCGGCCACTTTAATAGGTACCCTATCACCCCTGGAGAATCTTATGAATGAAAATTATATTAAAACATTTCACATGAAATTCCACGTCACACTGATTATCAATATAATGGACTATTAATTTATGTTACCTGCGATTTAGTAAAACGCTTCTTTTATTTGAAGCGTGGGCAGATGGCCCAGGGAATACTACAAACATATTCAGCAGTTTAGTAAGAGCAAGTACAACCTTTATTCCAGTATTCTGGCTCAGATTTTCTGCATCACCAACTGAATGCATGTAGGTTCCCGCGGCAAAGAAACGCAAAGAAACGCACAGCGTTTGCGCTACTGTATATACATACACACACATATATATATATATATATATATATACAGTCATGGAAAAAATGATTAGACCACCATTTTTTCTTCACTTCTTGTTCATTTTAATACCTGGTACCACTAAACGTCATCATCATGTGACTAAAACAGACAGAAAAGAAAACACTGAATGCATAAAAGCAGTGTTTTGGGCAGTTACAACGCCATAGCTATTGATGTAAAAAACTTAAGTGATTTAGGTTATAATCAAGAAAACCATGGAAAATGGTAAGATATCAGCTCTTAAATAAAACTCTTATGAGCAATTTTTGTGGTTATCGTTATGTTTGTCCAAAAAAATGAACCTTTAGTTGTACCAGGCATTAAAATGAACAAGAAACTGAAGAAAACAAGGTGGTCTAATAATGTTTTCCATGACTGTATAATGAGACATGGATTTCGATCATTACAACAGGTAAGAAGAGAGGAAGCCATGTACCAGGGACACTGTTTCAAAATAACCAAAAGCAAACAATAAAATACCACAAGTAAACTACATCTAAAACCCAGGAACTCATAATCTAAGACTTTGATAGAATAATCGACTCTAGAAATGTCTGCCAAAAATATTTGCATAGTTTTGTTGATTTGTTGTTTGTTGAAATGAATGTGTGGCTGGGTTCATATCTCCAAGCTGGTTTTTATGAGAAGACATCTTAACTAAACCTCTCATCATTTTATCAACACTATTTCACGCTAAAAAAGAGATAAAGCTTTGAATGTAGACGCAGTACTGATACAATGATGGTTAAGAGTTTGCACAAGAAATGCAGTATCATCAGGCCTAGAATAGACGCTAACCCTAACCCACTTTCTCCACCTGTCCATCAACACAGCACATGTGTCAATCTGCCCCCCCCCCCCCCCCCCGGCTTCTGGTAACCTCAGACCAGGGGGAAATAACCACCGTTAAAGGTGAGATATCAGCTTACTCTTCCCACCCCAAAAGGTTAAATATGAAAGTAGACGTATATTTGTCACAGTGGAATGATAATTAATCAGAAACCAAAGCTTGAAGCACTTTTATTTTTCAACATGTGAGAAACAGGAAGCAGACTGAGAACTGATGAGAGGAAAAAATGTGATTCACATGGTTGGACCACGGCCTGAATTAGACAAAACAAACTGCAAAGAATCAAAGTGATATGTTTTTCTTTTTGAATTATTTCCTACCTGTGGAGCCTTTTTTTTTATGTCTCTGAACTGGAAACCGCTAAGTTAAAAAAAAGTTTATTTTAAAGTGAGTCTATATATTTTAACAACATTTCATACTATTAGTAACATTTCCAATTTAAAAAAAAAAGACTATTTCTGAAACTAGGAGAGCAAATATAATTTATTTCACTAGATTCACAGATATAACAATGAAAATGTTCTTTTAAAAATGCAACATTGAGGTCGCCTGTATGAAGGTAAAAGGATATTCTTTATTTTCTGAGGTCATTCAGTAGTAGTGCTGAAGTATTTTTTATAACTTCAACAAATCTGTGGTGGAAAGTGATTTATTTCCCCCCCCCCCCCCCCCCCCGTCCATCTGTTGTGACATCAGAACACACTGACCCAAGACCATGTTGTATTCTAAATAGAACATAGAACATGCTGAAACTGAGACATTTTAAATTTTCATGAAAAATACCTCATTTTGAATTTGACACATCAGAAGAGTTGAGATGTGGGCAACAGGAAGCAGGAAGTGGTACTAACATTATTCAACATGATTCAGAAATGAGCCAAAGCTTATTTAAAATGGACGGCGGTGAAGTTGGACAACTGTCCTGTGGTCAGATGAATCCAAATAGGAATTTTTATTTTAAACCATAGACGCCACAAACCCTTTGAACTAAAGAAGACAGGAACCGTCCAGCTGGATATCAGCTCCTAGTTCAAACGCCTGGATCTCTGATGGTGTCAGGTGTATTAGTGTCTCAGGAGGGGACGTGCACACCTGGAGAGGAAACATTAATGCTGAAAGGTAAACTAGATGGACAGGAGTAGTCGGACTCCTAGCCGTTACAGCAGGGTTTCTCAACGGGGGCGGTACCGCCCCCCCAGGGGGCGTTCTCAACCTTTAGGGGGGCGCCACGCCTTGAGAACTCCATTTCAAACTTCCATGGTTTCTCAACAGGGGTGGTACCGCCCCCCAGGGGGCGTTCTCAATCTTTAGGGGGGCGCTGGAAGCATCAGGGCTGAGAGGGGCGCACTCAGGCACTAATGAGGGGCGCCACGCCTTGAGAACTCTATTTCAAACTTCCATGGTTTCTCAACGGGGGCGGTACCGCCCCCCCAGGGGGCGTTATCAACCTTTAGGGGAGCGCTGGAAACATCTGGGCTGAGAGGGGTGCACTCAGGCACTAATTAGGGGCACCACGCCTTGAGAACTCTATTTCAAACTTCCATGGTTTCTCAACGGGGCGGTACTGCCCCCCCAGGGGGCATTCTGAACCTTTAGGGGGGCGCGCTCAGGCACTAATGAAGGGCGCCACGCCTTGAGAACTCTATTTCAAACTTCCATGGTTTCTCAACGGGGGCGGTACCGCCCCCCAGGGGGCGTTCTGAGCCTTTAGGGGGGCGCGCTCAGGCACTAATGAGGGGCGCCACGCCTTGAGAACTCTATTTCAAACTTCCATGGTTTCTCAACGGGGGGGTCGGTACCGTCCCCAAGGGGGCGTTCTGAACCTTTAGGGGGACGCCACGCCTTGAGAACTCTATTTCAAACTTCCATGGTTTCTCAAAGGGGGGAATCGGGCACATGGTTGGTGGCTCCCGCCCCCCGGGCCAGGGGGCGTTCTGAGCCTTTAGAGGGGCGCGCTCAGGCACTAATGAGGGGCGCCACGCCTTGAGAAACTCTATTTTCAAACTTCCATAGTTTCTCAACGGGGGCGGGGTTACCCCGCCCCCCCCAGGGGGCGTTATCAACCTTTAGGGGAGCGCTGGAAACATCTGGGCTGAGAGGGGTGCACTCAGGCACTGATTAGGGGCACCACGCCTTGAGAACTCTATTTCAAACTTCCATGGTTTCTCAACGGGGCGGTACTGCCCCCCCAGGGGGCATCTGAACCTTTAGGGGGGCGCGCTCAGCACTAATGAAGGGCGCCACGCCTTGAGAACTCTATTTCAAACTTCCATGGTTTCTCAACGGGGGCGGTACCGCCCCCCAGGGGGCGTTCTGAGCCTTTAGGGGGGCGCGCTCAGGCACTAATGAGGGGCGCCACGCCTTGAGAACTCTATTTCAAACTTCCATGGTTTCTCAACGGGGGCGGTACCGTCCCCAAGGGGGCGTTCTGAACCTTTAGGGGGACGCCACGCCTTGAGAACTCTATTTCAAACTTCCATGGTTTCTCAACAGGGGCGGTACCGCCCCCCAGGGAGCGTTCTGAGCCTTTAGGGGGGCGCGCTCAGGCACTAATGAGGGGCGCCACGCCTTGAGAACTCTATTTCAAACTTCCATGGTTTCTCAACGGGGCGGTACCGCCCCCCCAGGGGGCGTTCTCAACCTTTAGGGGGGCGCTGGAACAGCCCCCCTGAGCATCATGGTGGCTCAGGGGGGCGTTTGTTCAAAAAAGGTTGAGAACCACTGCATTACAGCAGCAGAGACTGCAATGACACTTTATTCAATTACATATCATTTATCGTGGAGTTGGTCAAGATTCTCAGAGAAATGTTTGTATCAGAATTTTTGCTCATTTACTATGTAGAGGTTTTTTTCTTGAGATGGTACATATCCCTTATTTAAATATTTGATGCTTCTATGCTCTGTTGTGAATAAAACATGGGTTTCTGAAACTTTGAATACTACCAACATTGTTTTTAAATCAACCTCTGTGTTAAATAAGTTGGAAGCGCTGTACAAAGTTAAAGTTAAGGTTTGCACTGCAAATTATTTGGTTCTTACCATGAAAAAAATGTTTTTTCTTGTTTTAATAATTACTTTCCTATTTTAAGACTCAGTATAATCTTATATCAAGTAAAATTTTTACTTTTTTGCCTCAAACAGGCAGGAAATCCTAAAATGAGACGATTAACACTTAAAATAAGATGTTTTACATTTTTTTCCTCATCTCCTCTCCTCATCAAAATAAATCTTGTTTTAAGATTCAATAACAAATTATACCTTTCTTAAATCTAAAAAGAAGTGTTCTCTACAATCTTAATTTAAGTAATCTTACCAAGTGAAATTATCTTGCTGCACGGACAGATTTTTTCACTCGTTTTGAGTACCTTGTTTTTTTTAGTGTTTTTATCTTGTTTGAAGACCCCCATTTTTTGCAGTGTGCTGACTGAAGCAGCGTCTTCTCCTGAGACAAAGTGGGGACTCTGTCCATGATCAAGAATTTAGGAAGTCCATCACTAAAATAGATAAATAAATAGATAAATATGGAGTGTTAAAAAGCATTTCTGTATACATGAGCACAAGATCAGAATAAGACTAATGAAGTGTGTAAATCCAAGTTTCCTCCACATATTATTTACTCTGATAGTTATTGTTCACATATTTCTTTGACACATGAACTGCATGTGTGCCATTCCTGGCCAGCGTTTACACTCATGTATGCATATCTGTATGTTTGTTATTTTAAAGTGCAGCAGGTGTATAAGTATACACTTGCATTTGTGTGTGTTTTTGTGGCCCAGTCCAAACCCTCACCCCCCCCATCCTTCCAGTAATGCAGACATGGAGTCTACGGGCCGGTGTCACGGTCCAGAACCCTGCCGTGCCCTTTTTAACACCTCCAGAACCCCCCCCCAAGCATCCAGCCACAGTCACTGTAGACATCATGCAGAAGCATGATCTTATTGACAAAGTGATTAAAGTAATCTTGGCAACGTCCCTCTGTCATTTTTATCTTATGTCTCTTCAATTACAAATCCGAGTACAGAGAAATTAATATATATTCTATTTACTGTATAACTAAAAACTGCTCAGACATGGCATACTCTCTGCTACACTACTGTGTCAGTGTGTGCAGTTTTTGGCACTTTTTTACATTTTTACATTATAAAAATGGTGCCACAAACGTTTAGGATTAGAGTAAAAGCACATGGGATGACTTGGCACATTATTAATTTTTTTAACTTCATGATACGAGGCTGATTTGTGAAATCTAGGACTGAGCAACAGAGCATAAATAGACAGCAATGAGGCCGCAAAGCTGCACGTCAGCAGTGTTTTTGAAAGCTCCACAAGCGCATTTTAAGGTCACACACACACACACACACACACACACGTGAGTTTATCTGTCAAAATGGGGTCCCATGACTTTGTTAGCTGTTAGCATTCGCTAACTAAACTGCTAAGAGATTTAAAAAAAATAGCTATCTAATTTTCTTTGATATATCTATGCAGAACTCAACTCAGCAATTGACCTTTCGGTAAGCTCCGCCCCCTCCCTAGTTACTGTTGCTAGGTCGGACATTCTCGCTGCTCCTCCATTAAGGACAATGTTATTTTGCCATTTTTCCGATGCCTATCAACCGTATTTACATCACACTAGAATAACGCCGTGGTGAAATATTGCTGCTGGGGACCTGCAACAGTGACTCGAGGTGTCCAGAACGTTTGGAGGAGACATTTTTATTCTCTTTAACAAACCAAAACAAACGCTGGAGAATGCAGCTGTGGGTTCAGTTGTGTCCGTCCACACAATCAACTGAACGTGGAGAAAGTTACAAAACACACCTACATTTACTCCAAGGTAAGTTAGCTTTGTTTATTAGATGATTGATTTAACCACTGTTTAGTAAAAGTAATATGATTTAGGAGGAGGGTGCACCTTAGCCCACCTGGAGGTTACCTGTGCATTTTGGATAGCATCATCTCACTTGACACTTCTGTACAGCAGAGTGCGGGGTCCACATCCCAGAGGTTGATGGACTGAAACAATCCTCTGCTAGCCGAGCTTTTGCTTGAAAAAATGAAGTATCTAGAGTTTGCCACAGATGCTTAGATAAACCGGAATTTAACTACATTGCATTAAACCGTCCAAAGTCTAAATTCTCCAGAGTATTTTTCCTTCAAGAGTCTTGCAAAGCAAACCGTTAACCCTGATTTCATCTGAACTCTGCCAGAGCCAATTATTTGGGTAGATAGCAAAGTTTCGGTAAAGGGTAGCATTCAACTAAGCAGGCTCTTCGGTTTTTATAATGGAATCCAATTAGCAAATGCAAGTATCTTCATTGTTCTTAAAGATATAAATATTACGAAACCATCTTATTGTCTTTGTTTGAGACTTTTTTCATAGATTAACATTGTAGTTGCGTAATATTTATTTTTTTTACTTTACGATGTTTGCTGCCGGACGGCGGCCGGCGGTCCCCAGGCGGCTTCACGTTACTTGTATACCTTGTTGTGTAGCGACGGAGGACTGAATAATGAATCCTCTATGTGTTTATTTGCTAATATTATTTAGAGAATATACAGCGCTCTTTTCAATGTTATCCCTGAGTCATTTCAGGAAATACAGAGACAACACGGCTCTGATACATTTCAGTCTGAAGACGTAACTGGACTCGAGGGGTGTCCCATTTCTAAGTCACAAGATAGACCTGACACTTACTTTCGAGGGTTAAGATTGAGGGCCAAAAATTGATGGTTAAGAGCGACAGTTGAGATTGAGGGTTAAGAGAGGAATTGGAATTCACCCCAAGTCTCATAAGATTTAGGTAATAAATCAAGGGTTGCATCATGTGAATGAGTTGATTTTTTTTTTTATTTTATCTTTTTAAATCAGAAAGAAAAATATAATGCAAAATGCTGGAAGAAGGACCAGTAAGCAGTCACTGAGGTGGAATGTGAGGACAGGGACTTTATCAAGGAGTCCAGAAGTCCTTTTATATTCTCGCATCTGCAGTATAAGTTCAGTTTACACAGAGACAACACTGAAAAAAAAGGCCACTCAAAAAATAAGTTTAAAAAAAACTTAATACAAGATATCTTTGCTTGTAATAAGCAAAAAAAATCTGCAAATGGAACAAGTGAAAATTCGCTTAATTCAAGATGCACTGTCTAAAAACAAGCTCCTATATCTCACTGAAATGTTACTCTTTAGGTGATTTTCTTATATTAAGTGTGATGAGATATTTTGACTAGAAATTAGAAAAATACATTTGGTAAGATTTTGAGTTTTTGCAGTGAAAACACTACCACCATCCAGCCATAGACCAAAAATATGACATTTCATTTCTAAACAGAAGCAATGGCAATAGAGCTAGATGTGAATCATTTCCTTATTAAGTCTCCCTTCATCGTTTCACCCTCCCAGTTCCAGTTTCCACCATCAGGGAGTCCTTAAACATATTAAAAAAAAACATTTGAGGGACATGACAGCAGAATTCAAAGGAAATGAACACATTATAAAAGCCATTTACTGTTCACAGAACTGCTTAACAGACTACTCAAACACCCACTAATATATGTGTTGAGTACACAGTGAAAGAAATTTCACTGTAAAATTACAGTAAATTATTGACTAATATTTGCATTATTTTCACATCGATTTGCTGTAAATATTTACCGTAATCAATTTACTTTACTGTAATTATTCCACAGTAATTTACAATAAAACAGCAACTCTCTACCATAAATTCATGGTTGCCATACCCAAGAAATTACCATGATATAGCAGTAATTAGCTGTGGACTTATTGTAAACTAATGTGAAATAAATACAGTAAATTGCTGAGAAAATATTTACGTTGAATTACCGTAAAAGTAATGCAAATATTAGCCAACAGTTTACTGTAAATTTACAATTTAATAAAAAGTTTAATATATTGTAAAATCCATTTGTTAATTGTAATTTTACTGCACCCTCTCACGTTATGCTCAAAAAAGAAAATGGAGCAAAATGATTTGTTTTCTCTATTTAAATCAAGCTTATGATAAGTGTAAAGAGCAATATTACATTTAACAGGAACATTCATAGGCAGTTTCCCTGTTTCTGAGGCAGGATGGAGGACACAAATGCAGGATTATTAACAAACGCAAAAGGCCAAACTGAACTGAAAATCCACAAAGTGATCCATAGGGTATCCAGACAGGAAACATACAAAATAACCAAGAAACCAGCAGAGAAACTCAGGACACAAGACACAAAACAAACTGGCAGGTAAACCAGATAACGGACCAGAACAGACAGAGACAATGACAAGACTTAAATAGACAGAGGAACGAACGAGAGGCAGGTGCAGGGAATCAAGGTAAACGAGGGGAAGGAAGTAAACTGAACTGATCTACAGCTGAGGTGGGACAGTCTGTCCAGAGGACAACAATCAGTCCTACACTGGACACATCTGGCCTTTATGGAAGAGTGGCAAGAAGAAAGACATTTCTCAAAGATATCCATAAAAAGTCTGGTTTAAAGTTTCCCACAAGCCACCTGGAGACACCAAACATGTGGAAGAAGGAGTTCTGGTCAGATGAAACCAGAATCTAACAAAACGATATGTTTGGAGTAAAAGCAACACAGCTGATCACCCTGAACACACCATCCCCACTGTCAAACATGGTGGTGGCAGCATCATGGTCTGGGCCTGCTTTTCTTCAGCAGGGACAGGGAAGATGGTTAATACTGATGGAAGATGGATGGAGCCAAACACAGGAGCATTCTGGGAGAAAACCTGTTGGAGTCTGCAGAAGACCTGAGACCAGTTCCCACATCTACACCTGAATCACTGACACATCAGGTGTGACACCTCTGTTCAGGTGAGTTCATGTTAGGAGGCAGTTTCACCTGCCAGCATTTACAAAATAATCAAACACGTTCTTTGCAAACTTGCATCTTTACAAACTTTTTTTTTTCTTCAAGAAAAGGAATATGAGATTTGATTATGCAAACGTTTATTGAACTCATTGACAGGCCAGGGCACTTTTATGTGATATATTCATCATTTGTTCCTACTCCAGTTTAAATTATTCTGTAAGACTTTTCAGACAATAAAAGATTATCATATGACATTGAACAAAGTCTGTTTAAAACCAAGTAAAAAGAGATCTTTGCTCTTTGTTGTCATCATGTCTGAATATTCCCTGGACTTTAAGTTATGATAATTAAATGATACTGAATACATAACGCTGGACAAAACCTTTTATAAGTCTGAATAAAGCACGCACAGACGGAAACCAAGTCATTGACAAAATTCATTTTAGTCCTCTATCCATCCATTACTGTTCTCTCCATCCTTTCTTTCCCATCCTCCTCAACTGAATTATTTACAAGCCTATTATCAGTCCTCACTGATGCAGTTTAACTAGTTTCACTTATAAAAACATCCCAGTTCTGGTTCTGACCAATGAGGAGAAATAAAACATATTTCAAAAAGTAACCTTTGTTCTTATATCAATCAATCAATCAACCTTTGTTTATATATAACACTTTACAACAGCCAGAGCTGAACCAAAGTGCCAAAAAAAAAGATAATAATAACGTTAGGCTACCTGGTCCCTAATAACAACGTTAGGCTACCTGGTCCCTAATAACAACGTTAGGCTACCTGGTCCCTAATAATAACGTTAGGCTACCTGGTCCCTAATAACAACGTTAGGCTACCTGGTCCCTAATAACAACGTTAGGCTACCTGGCTCCTAATAATGACGTTAGGCTACCTGGCCCCTGATAATAACGTTAGGGTACCTGGTCCCTGATAATAACGTTAGGCTACCTGGTCCCTGATAATAACGTTAGGCTACCTGGCCCCTGATAATAACGTTAGGCTACCTGGCCCCTGATAATAACGTTAGGCTACCTGGTCCCTGATAATAACGTTAGGCTACCTGGTCCCTGATAATAACGTTAGGCTACCTGGTCCCTGATAATAACGTTAGGCTACCTGGACCCTAATAATAACGTTAGGCTACCTGGCCCCTAATAATAACGTTAGGCTACCTGGTCCCTAATAATAACGTTAGGCTACCTGGTCCCTAATAATAACGTTAGGCTACCTGGCCCCTAATAATAACGTTAGGCTACCTGGTCCCTAATAATAACGTTAGGCTACCTGACCCCTAATAATAACGTTAGGCTACCTGGCCCCTAATAATAACGTTAGGCTACCTGGCCCCTAATAATAACGTTAGGCTACCTGGCCTCTAATAATATCGTTAGGCTACCTGGCCTCTAATAATAACGTTAGGCTACCTGGCCCCTAATAATAACATTAGGTTACCTGGCCCCTAATAATAACGTTAGGCTACCTGGCTTCTAATAATAACGTTAGGCTACCTGGCCCCTAATAATAACGTTAGGCTACCTGGCCCCTAATAATAACGTTAGGCTACCTGGTCCCTAATAATAACGTTAGGCTACCTGGTCCCTAATAATAACGTTCGGCTAGCTGGCCCCTAATAATTTTAGGCTACCTGGCCCCTAATAATAACGTTAGGCTACCTGGCCCCCAATGATAACGTTAGTCTACCTGGCCCCTAATAATAACGTTAGGCTAGCTGGCCCCTAATAATAACTTTAAGCTACCTGGCCCCTAATAATAACGTTAGGCTACCTGGCCCCTAATAATAACGTTAGGCTACCTGGCCTCTAATAATAACATTAGGCTACCTGGCCCCTAATATTAACGTTAAGCTACCTGGCCACTAATAATAACGTTAGGCTACCTGGTCCCTAATAATAACGTTAGGCTACCTGGTCCCTAATATTAACGTTAGGTTACCTGGTCCCTAATAATAACGTTAGGCTACCTGGTCCTTAATAATAACGTTAGGCTACCTGGCCCCTAATAATAACGTTAGGCTACCTGGCCCCTAATAATAACGTTAGGCTACCTGGCCCCTAATAATAACGTTAGGCTACCTGGCCCCTAATAATAACGTTAGGCTACCTGGCCCCTAATAATAACGTTAGGCTACCTGGTAGCTTCATTCTGGGTGGGGAACCTTTATATAACCTCGTACGTAATGCTTGTATTCTTTGAAAAGTTGTTGTATCCAGTAGTGGATGCCTGAGGAGAGGTCTGTTTCTTTGTCTTTCACCGGACCCTCCTGGTCCCGGGCCCCCCCCCCCCCCCCAGCCCCCCCCCCCCCCCGATGCTCTGCGCCTGGGTCAGAGGTCAAACCTGATCACGATGGCTTTTCCTTTGTTCTCCTTTATCTCCTAAAGTAAACACCTTGTTCTGATACGCTGCTGCTGCTCTGTGTTGGTGGTCCAGCAGCAGACAGATGCTCAGAAACCAGTGCTGCAAATAAATGACACATGTCTACTGTTCTTTCTGCTCTGAAGGATGTAACAGCACATGAAGTCAACCACTGGCTAAACAGATGCTATAAATAAAAAAAAACACAGGATTTTCCACACAATTAGGGTTACACTCAGGGTTTTCTTATATTTTTTTCCAGATTCAAAAATAGACTCTTTCTATCCTGCATGAACATTTACAGTGGAAAGAAAATGCATGTGAACCCTTTGGAATTTACTGAATTTCTGTAAAATAAATATTGATAGTGCTGGAGGAAAAAGTTGTGAATCCATAAACTACATCAAACATCTATTTTTAGCAGTTTTGCACACCTGGCGTCCAGTTAATAAAATTACTTTGGAGGTGTGGTTTAGAGCGTATTTGATTGATAAAAATAAGAAGCATCTGAACTGTGAATCATGTCTCACTATAAAAGAGATCTCTGAAAACATACAGTTAAGAGTAGTCTAACTGCTTAAATGTTTTTAAGCTTCCATCCGTCCATTAATATACAGTCATGGAAAAAATTATTAGACCCCCATTGTTTTCTTCAGTTTCTTGTTCATTTTAATGCCTGGTACCACTAAAGGTACATTTGTTTGGACAAACATAACGATAACCACAAAGATTGCTCATAAGAGTTTTATTTAAGAGCTGATATCTTACCATTTTCCATGGTTTTCTTGATTATAACCTAAATCACTTAAGTTTTTACATCAATAGCTATGGCGTTGTACTGCCAAAAACACTGCTTTTATGCATTCAGTGTTTTCTTTTCTGTCTGTTTTAGTCACATGATGACGTTTAGTGGTACCAGGTATTAAAATGAACAAGAAAGTGAAGAAAAAATGGTGGTCTAATCATTTTTTCCATGACTGTAAATAAATGCAGATAATTTAGTGCTGTGGCTGATTTTCCTAGAAGTGGAAGTTTAGCTAAGATGAGTCCCGAATCCTTAATGAGCTAAAGAAGAATCCACGGGTCTCACATAAACGCCTGAAAACATCAACGGGACTAGCAAACATTTTTGTTTATGAGTCTGCTATCAGTGCTGCTGGGAAACTGTTTAGTTGACTCATGAAACAAGAGTTGAATTGTTCAAAAACTTTAGCAAAATATCCAAGATAATATCAGATAATGTCAGTCCACCAGCTAAAGTGTAGTATACGCCTGGTGATGCAGCAGGACGATAAGTCTAAACATGAATGATAATTCACCTCATAATGGTTTCAAAAAAAGAAAAATCCAACTTTTTGGTGTGGCTCAGTCAGCTCCTGGAGCTTAACATCATCGAGACGCTGTGGAATTACCTCAAGAGACATTTTACAAATGTGTTTGACCTGAAGCTCAAAAGAGGAATTAATGTTGCATATTTTCCATCTTCTGTTGAGGTAGCAGCATCAGAGCCAGTGACTTAAGAAAAAAAAAAACTGAACAAAGAGATAAAAATGTCTGAGGACTGTACCGGTACTTGAATACTTAATAAAATGAAAAACATAATTGAAAACACAAGTCCTGAAATGATTCTCTGTAGTTTTCACAGCAGGACCTCCTGTCTCAAATGTTGTTTCAGTGGCTACATAAAATCACTGCTACAGCTAAAACAGCTAAGCTTTATCCTCAGATCCTTCCAGAATAAGTCACAGCCAGTCATAGCGGTCTGTTACTACGATTAACAAAACAAAAAGCACAAAATCTCTCTAAAATGGGATCTTTATCTGTTCGACTTTTATTGACAGCTCAGAAGTCAATGTAATGCCAAGCGCTAAGGAGCTAAAGTGAAGACAGCAACGGCTAGCCGTCATAGCCCGTGGTAGAAACAATAGCTAGCCGTCATAGCCAGTGGTAGAAACAATGGCTAGCCGTCATAGCCAGTGGTAGAAACAATGGCTAGCCGTCATAGCCAGTGGTAGAAACAATGGCTAGCCATCATAGCCAGTGGTAGAAACAACGGCGAGCCGTCATAGCCCGTGGTAGAAACAATAGCTAGCCGTCATAGCCAGTGGTAGAAACAATGGCTAGCCGTCATAGCCAGTGGTAGAAACAATGGCTAGCCATCATAGCCAGTGGTAGAAACAACGGCGAGCCGTCATAGCCAGTGGTAGAAACAATGGCTAGCCGTCATAGCCAGTGGTAGAAACAATGGCTAGCCATCATAGCCAGTGGTAGAAACAACGGCTAGCCATCATAGCCAGTGGTAGAAACAACGGGTAGCCGTCATAGCCAGTGGTAGAAACAACGGCTAGCCGTCATAGCCAGTGGTAGAAACAACGGCTAGCCGTCATAGCCAATGGTAGAAACGATGGCTAGCCATCATAGCCAGTGGTAGAAACGATGGCTAGCCATCATAGCCAGTGGTAGAAACAATGGCTAGCTATCATAGCCAGTGGTAGAAACAATGGCTAGTCATCATAGCCAGTGGTAGAAACAATGGCTAGCTGTCATAGCCAGTGGTAGAAACAATGGCTAGCTGTCATAGCCGGTGGTAGAAACAATGGCTAGTCATCCTAGCCAGTGGTAGAAACGATGGCTAGCTGTCATAGCCAGTGGTAGAAACAATGGCTAGCCGTCATAGCCAGTGGTAGAAACGCTGGCTAGCTGTCATAGCCAGTGGTAGAAACGATGGCTAGCCATCATAGCCAGTGGTAGAAACAATGGCTAGTCATAGCCATGGTAGAAACAATGGCTAGTCATCATAGCCAGTGGTAGAAACAATGGCTAGCTATCATAGCCAGTGGTAGAAACAATGGCTAGTCATCATAGCCAGTGGTAGAAACAATGGCTAGTCATCCTAGCCAGTGGTAGAAACAATGGCTAGCTATCATAGCCAGTGGTAGAAACAATGGCTAGTCATCATAGCCAGTGGTAGAAACAATGGCTAGCTATCATAGCCAGTGGTAGAAACAATGGCTAGTCATCATAGCCAGTGGTCGAAACAACGGCTAGCCGTCATAGCCAGTGGTAGAAACGATGGCTAGCTGTCATAGCCAGTGGTAGAAACAACGGCTAGCCGTCATAGCCAGTGGTAGAAACAATGGCTAGCCGTCATTGCCAGTGGTAGAAACAATGGCTAGCTGTCAATCAAGCAACATCAAATGACATCTGGCTATTTGATCTGTCAACTTTATTGTTTCATATAATTGTCAGCCTCCATGCAGTTATAGTTCTAAAACTAGTAATAAAACTTGGATTTATTCATAAGAATGTGTGTTTGTAACAGGTTGGGAGCAGCTCACCTGCAGCTCATTAACCAGCATAAACCCAAACCCCTAACCCCCTAACCCTAACCCTAACTCAGAGAATGAGCTTACAAGTATTTCACTTTTAAAATTCTTCTACGGACACCTGAGGTCAGAGTAAAACCGCTGCAAAACAGAACCACATTAAATGCAATCAATCAATAAAAAAACTAAATGCACTTCTTTATATCAGCAAACCTCCCAGCTGCATTGTCTATTTTTTTTTAAATACTTCTATCATTAATTTTTGAAAAAGACATTTACAGGTCTCACATCCAGGTAGAGGTTTATGGTCGTAAACTTGAAACTATTTTATTTTGTGTTCCGTATTGTAACAGCCACTGGATGTGTTTTGTTTTCACACATTTTAAGAAACAATTGGTTGAATATTTGCAGCGCATTAATTTCTTTAATTGAAAGTTTTGTCTAAGGTACGTACATATTGAAAAGATAACAGTTCATATAATGATCTGCTGCAGGAGGATATTTTGTTTGTATCTGAAAAGTTCAGAACTACAAACATTTTCTTGAATTGCAAAACCTGTAAATTTGCTCCGCTCACAGCTTACCCACAATCCCTTTCTGCTCACATGTCATGAATCCAATGTTTGTGAAAGCTTCTGGTGTTTTTTTCCATCTGCAGACACAAACGGTGGATCAGAAATCAGAAAACAGTCCCAACAGTCGTTTCCACACCAGATCTGTTGAACTGTAATTTTCCAGTAATTTTCCAGTAATTAATTGTGTTTTGTTGCTGGGTCAGTCGCACAGAAACAGATGAAAACAAACCCAGGAACAGACGGGGACATCAGTGATTTCCTCTTATAATTATCTCTCTGATTATAGATGTTTGTGGTGAAACAAGGATGAAGAGATTGTATCACTCTTCCTGTAAATGTGTCCATAAAAGTGTGAAATGTGAATCGACTGGAGAAATGAAAACATTTTAGTTTGTGTAAAGTCCGTCCTGAAGTTCTGGAGAAGAGCTGCAACTTCTGTGTTTGTCTGAACAAAAACCACCGTGTGATCCAAACACTGACATCTTTAGTTCTTAAAGCTTGTACAGACCAGTTGTGTTGGGTTTAACGGCACCTCTTTAACCTCGGCCTGATCCAGGAGAAGGTTCCGGTACCAGAAAGAGCTGGTCCAGTTTCTCCTCATGACTGTTGACCTTTATGACCTCATCATCCCGCGTCATCAAAGTCCTGGAGAGACTTTTATTGGTTCACCTGAATAAGCAGACGAGCACCTTCCAGGAGCACCTGAAGCAGGTGTGTGATGTCATCGTCCACTCCAACACCTGGAAGATAAGCAGTCATCTAGACGGAGCACCGTTCATCCTGCGTTACTATGGTTACAGAAGGATGCCGCCATAATCACCTGGATCACTGATTACCTGACAAACAATTCAATTCAATTCAATTCAGTTTTATTTGTACAGCGTCTGTTACCATGTCAACTGTCTCCAGGTCTTTACAGAGACCCAGATCATGACCCCTGAGCAAATATCATTAACTAAAATTATAATATTAAATCCATCAATGATAATGGAGGTAAAAAACTCCCACAGAGGCAAGAAAAAACTCCACTTTAAGAGGAAGAAACCTGGACCAGGACCTGGATTATATGGAGGGGACAGAGAGGATGGAGGACAGAGAGAGGATGGAGGAGAGAGAGGAGAGAGAGGAGGAGAGGAGGGACATGGAGGAGAGGATGGAGGACAAGAGAGAGGACAGAGAGAGGATGGAGGACAGACAGAGAGAGGATGGAGGACAGAGAGGAGGAGGAGGACAGAGAGGAGGAGGAGAGAGAGGACAGAGGAGATGAGGAGAGAAAGAGAGAGGATGGAGGACAGAGGAGGATGGAGGACAGAGAGAAGATGGAGAGGAGGAGGGAGGAGAGGAGGAGGAACAGAGAGAGGAGGAGGACAGAGGAGAGGATGGAGGACAGAGAGAGGATGGAGGACAGAGAGGATTGAGAACAGAGACGATGGAGGACAGAGAGAGAGGATGGAGGACAGAGAGAGGATGGAGGACAGAGAGAGGATGGAGGACAGAGAGAGGATGGAGGACAGAGAGAGGATGAGAGGAGACAGAGAGAGGAGGACAGAGAGAGAGGATGGAGGAGGAGGAGGACAGAGAAGGAAGAGAGAGGATGGTGGGACAGAGAGGATGAGGACAGGACGAGGAGGACGAGGAGGAGGATGGAGGACAGAGAGGATGGAGGACAGAGAGAGGATGGAGGACAGAGACGATGAGGACAGAGGAGGATGGGGACAGAGAGAGGAGAGGAGAGAGGAGAGGACAGAGAGGATGAGGAAGAGGAGGAGAGAGAGGATTGAGGACCAGAGAGGATGAGGAGAGAGAGGATGGAGGACAGAGAGAGAGAGGAGGGAGAGAGGATGGAGGACAGAGAGGATGAGAGGACAGAGAGGATGGAGGACAGAGAGAGGATGGTGGACAGAGAGAGGATGGAGGAAGAGAGGATGAGGACAGAGAGGATGGAGGACAGATGAGAGAGGATGGTGGACAGAGAGAGGATGGTGGACAGAGAGAGGATGAAGGACAGAGAGAGGGGAGGACAGAGAGGATTGAGGACAGAGAGGATGGAGGACAGAGAGAGGATGGTGGACAGAGAGAGGATGGTGGACAGAGAGAGGACAGGAGGACAGAGAGAGGATGGAGGACAGAGAGAGGACGGAGGACAGAGAGAGGATTGAGGACAGAGAGGATTGAGGACAGAGAGGATGGAGACAGAGAGAGGAGGAGGACAGAGAGAGATGGAGGACGAGAGGATGGAGGACAGAGACGATGGAGGACAGAGAGAGGATGGGGACAGAGAGAGGATGAGGACAGAGAGAGGAGGGAGGAGAGAGAGGATTGAGAACAGAGAGGATGGAGGACAGAGAGGATTGAGGACAGAGAGGATGGAGGACAGAGAGAGGATGGTGGACAGAGAGAGGACAGGAGGACAGAGAGAGGATGGAGGACAGAGAGAGGACGAGGACGGAGGATTGAGGAGAGAGGATTGAGGACAGAGAGGAGAGACAGAGAGAGAGGATGGAGGACAGAGAGGATGAAGGACAGAGAGGAGGAGGGAGAGGATTGAGGAGAGAGAGGATGGTGATTGGGACAGAGAGGATGGAGGACAGAGAGGATTGAGGACAGAGACGATGGTGGACAGAGAGAGGAGGGAGGACAGAGAGGATTGAGGACAGAGAGGATTGAGGACAGAGAGGATGGAGGACAGAGAGAGGATGGTGGACAGAGAGATGATGGTGGACAGAGAGAGGATGGAGGACAGAGAGAGGACAGGAGGACAGAGAGAGGATGGAGGACAGAGAGGATTGAGGACAGAGAGGATGGAGGACAGAGAGAGGATGGTGGACAGAGAGAGGATGGACAGAGAGAGGATGGAGGACAGAGAGAGGACAGGGAGGACAGAGAGAGGAGGAGGACAGAGAGAGGATGAGGACAGAGAGGATTGAGGGAAGAGGATGGAGGAGGAGAGGATGGTGACAGAGAGAGGAGGAGGAGAGGACAGGAGAGGAGAGGAGGAGAGAGGATGGAGGACAGAGAGGATGGACAGAGAGAGGAGAGAGACAGAGAGGATGGAGGACAGAGGGAGGAGGAGACAGAGAGAGGATGGGGACAGAGAGAGGAGGGGGACAGAGAGAGAGGACGGAGAGAAGAGAGGAGGAAAGGAGGACAGGAGAGGACAGAGAGAGGATGGAGGACGAGAGAGGATGGAGGACAGAGAGGATGGAGAGAGAGGTGGAGGACAGAGAGGATGGAGGACAGAAGAGAGAGGATGTAGGACAGAGAGAGGACGGAGGACAGAGAGAGGATGGAGGACAGAGAGGATGGAGGACGAGAGAGAGGATGAGAGGATGGATGGAGAGAAGAGAGAGGGAGGACAGGAGGACAGAGAGAGGATGAGGAGAGACGGAGAGAGGATGGAGGACAGGGAGAGAGGATGGAGGAGAGAGAGAGGAGGGAGGAGAGATAGAGAGGATGACCAGAGAGAGGATGGAGGGAGAGATGAGAGACAGAGAGTAGGAACAAGAGGATGGAGGACAGAGGATGGAGGACAGAGAGAGGAGGACAGAGAGGAGGAGGACAGGAGAGAGAGGACGGAGGAAGAGAGAGGATGGAAGAGAGAGGAGAGAGGACAGAGAGAGATGGAGGACAGAGAGAAGAGAGGACAGAGAGAGGATGGAGGAGAGAGGATGGAGGACAGAGAGAAGAGGGAGAGAGAGAGAGGAAGGACAGACAGGAGAGGAGAGGAGGGACAAGGAGGAGAGAGGATGGAGGACAGAGAGAGGATGGAGGACAGATGGAGGACAGAGAGAGGATGGAGGACAGAGAGAGGATGGAGGACAGAGAGGATGAGGACAGAGAGGACGGAGGACAGAGAGAGGAGGAGGACAGGAGAGAGGAGGGAGGACAGAGAGGACAGAGAGAGGAGGAGGAGAGAGAGGACGGAGGAGGACAGAGAGGATGGAGGACAGAGAGGGAGGACAGAGAGGGATGGAGGACAGAGAGAGGATGGAGGACAGAGAGGATGGAGGACAGAGAGGATGGAGGACAGAGAGGACGGAGGACGAGAGAGAGGACAGAGAGAGGATGGAGAGGATGGAAGACAGGACAGAGGAGAGGAGAGAGAGAGAGGACAGAGAGGAGGACAGAGAGGATGGAGGACAGAGACAGGAGAGACACAAATCCTGATCAAAAATGACTCCAAGGTTCTTCACAGCTGTGCTGGAAGCCAGTTAAATCCAGTTAACAGACCGCCAGGTGTTCAGCAGAACAGGAGCACCACAGGGGACTGTACTGGCACCACTCCTCTTCACTCTGGACACCTCAGACTTCCAGATGTCTCTGTGGGGTGAATCAGTGATGGACCAGAGACTGAGGACAGAGAACTGGTGGACAGCTCCGTGGCCTGGTGTGGAAACAATCATCTTATCTTAAATGCAAACAAGACAAAGCAGATAGTTGTGGGTTTTTGGAGCTCCAGGTTAAATCAAACATTATTTCCATCATGGCAGAAGAAGACGAGGTGATGAAGGAGCATAAATACCTTGCTTGAGAAAACTCAGGTCCTTCAGTGTTTGCTGCAGGATGTTGCATATCTTTTATAAATCTGTTGTTGAGAGCGCAACGCCATTTATTAATTAAACCATTAATTTACCTTCAGGGACTGAACTGAATATAACCTGACATTTCCTCATTATTATAGATGCTTCTGTGCAAACGCTTCCTCTGACGGGTGAAACTCAGTGGAGCCGGGGAGGTTAGCGTTAGCATGTCGTGAACACACCTCTAAGCCTCAGAACCATTTGTCCCACACTCTGGACACTCTGGACACTCTGGACCGGGCTTTTCATCCCTCTGTCTGCCTTCAACTTTGATGAGGAGCTTCAGAGATGAAACCGGTGGAGGAAACAGAGATGTCTGGGAGGAGGAGGAGGAGGAGGAGGAGGAGGAGGAGGAGGAGGAGGAGGACAGGGGACGGTGTAGCGTTTCAGGATTCACAGGACTTAGTGGTGAAAGGTTGTGAAAACAACACCGAAGCCCAAGCTGTGCGTGAAATCGTGAACAGAGGGATTAATGGGACTGTAAAAAAAAAAAAAAAAAAAGCACCTCAACCCCCCAGAACCACTTCAGAGAGGCTGGTCTGTGTGGGACGACACACCGCCTTCAGAAGAGTGAGGGCTCATGGGTAACGTGGATGTAGACCGTCTCATTTTACAAGCTAATGAGAAAAACAGAGAAATCAAGGACAATCAATGACAAAGTGAAGCAGCAGTGATCCGATATCCAGTCCAGATCTCTGTATTTGTCATTTTCTGACACGTTTTAGACGGTAATAGAAGGTTCTCACATGTTTTAACATCCACGGCAACAGAAAGTGACCTCTAAAGCTTTACCAGGCACCAGAGAGTGAGATGTGTCTGGACGTCATGGAAGCTAATTCCTATAGTCTGGTATTTACTTTACAAAATGAAATAAAAAATGTTTTAAAAAGGTTTTGTATTACTAACATATAAATGCACAAAATGTATGGCCACATTTACTTATTTGTTGACAAGTAATACTTCTAACAACTTCCCCTAATAGACATCTACAAGACTGCCTTATTATAAACATTCAGCGATTTTAATTAAACTTTTCCACTCAGTTTGCAACTGACTTCATGAGACCATAATTACCCAGAACCTTTCCAATAGTTTAAGTTCCTACACGCCGTCTAACATCTAACAACACTGTACAACACGCTAATGTTTCCTGAACGCTGCAGCAAATAAAACTAAGAACTGCTGAGATTAAAAAAAAAAAACATTTTCATGTTTTTTTTTAAATTTTATTTATTCTAGCATTTACGTTTGGAATTTACTGCACAAAGATTCTTATGATTGAGGTGTGGACGACCCAAATGCAGGTGTAATCCAACACTGTACAGTCAGGTGATCTAGAACAGGAACAAAAACAGCCGCTAAAAGAAAAAAGGAGTAAAATAAACCACTTTGTATCATTTGACTTGTGACATGTCATCAGTCTCAGCCAAAGTTCTGGTCCAGTTCTACAGTTCTGGTCCAGTTCTACAGTTCTGGTCCAGTTCTACAGTCTGCATTGAGACAAGGATGTGTTTTTAACTGCCCGTTTTATCAAGGATGCATCCAAGTATCCCAAAATGCATTTCACATAAACAAGCAGCAGTAAGGGCAAAATAAAAGAGAATGTTATGTTTTTAGTTGTTTTGTTTGTTTTCCTGTGAGAATAAAGTTCTTCTAAGTAACAGCAAAGCAAATTTATGTTTCACTGATCAAGACAGAGACAATTTGAAGTTTTTGGAGTTTTTTAGTTTCCCTTGAATAAACTTTATTTAAAACATGGTTCAAATACAAAACCATAAAATTTTGAAAGAATCTAGAACAAATGTAATAAATCTTTAAATTCATAACATATACTGTATCATCTCACAAGTAGTTGTGGACTGTTCATTATGATTCAGCCATTTCTATTTTATAAAATTTACTGTACACAGTAGTGCTGGGTGATATGGAAAAAATCATATATCACGATATGGACTATTTTATATCACGATAACGATATATATCACGATATACCATAATAAAGTATGTTTTCAGTTATTCTCTGAAAAGTTTGACAAAAATTTCATTGCTTACCTTTCAACTTTATTTGAAAGGACATTTAAGCTGAACTGTCACAAACATACATTTTAGTGCAGCAAAAACAGGTAGGTACAGAGGTACAGTAGCTTTCACATTTTTTTTAAAGTGCACAACAGTTTCTGAGAGGAAAAACACATTTTTGCACTGAAGTTCAGCTATAAAAAATAAACACAAATTATTTTTCAACTTTCTGAAATCTGTAACCTTGTAGTGCAAAGTTTGCAAACCAATATAAAGTGTCTAAAGTAAACATCAGGGTTGAAGAGAACTCTGTTTAAGGCATTAACCATGAATAAAAGTGCAAACATAAAAGGCTACTTTGTAGAAGTAGATATGATTCTATCAAATTTATCGTTGCAGGTTATTTAATTACATATTTGCTGTAATAATTGATAAAATTAGGTTAGAAACGATAGAAACAATAGAAGAGATCGTCCTAACGATATATATCGTCATATCGCCCAGAACTAGTACACAGACCTTAAACATGTGTCCAGAATGCTCTGGCTAAAGCTAGCAGCTTGTCTCACAGTTCGCACAGTTTACCCATAATACATTTGGAGATCTTACCGGCAATCCACTTGTAACTTTGCACATTGTAAAGTTACCTGTGAGAGTGAACATGAAGCCAGACATGCAGCACAACATTTAATTCACTGTGTAGAAACCTAAAGGACCATGATGATTTTTTTTGACCAACCATGACTCATTCTGGCTGGGAAACCTAAATATAACCCCGTACGTGAGAGAGGACAGAGAGAGGATGGAGGACAGAGAGGAGGGAGGACAGGGAGAGGACGGAGGACAGAGAGACGACGGAGGACAGAGAGAGGACGGAGGACAGAGAGAGGAGGGAGGACAGAGAGAGGATGGAGGACAGAGAGGATGGAGGACAGAGAGGATGGAGGACAGAGAGAGGATGGAGGACAGAGAGGATGGAGGACAGAGAGAGGATGGAGGACAGAGAGAGGATGGAGGGACAGGCAGAGAGGATGGGAGGACAGAGAGGAGGAGGAGGATGGAGGACAGAGAGAGGATGGAGGACAGAGAGGGATGGAGGAGGAGAGAGAGGATGGAGGACAGAGAGAGGATGGAGGACAGAGAGGATGGAGAGGACAGAGAGGAGAGAGGATGGAGGACAGAGAGGATGAGGAGAAAGAGAGACGAGAGAGAGAGAGGATGGAGGACAGAGAGGATGGAGGACAGAGGAGGAGAGACACAAATGACTGAATGAAATAACTACATAAACAGATGCAGGTAGCAGTTTAAGACAACTGACCAGTTAAGCCTTTTCTGATTTGGATCATTTTCAATTTTCAATCGTTGCTTTTATTACACCTCATTTAGATTATTGTGTTGCATTGCTTTGTGCTAAGTAGCTGTAGCTAGCTAGTGAAAAGAATAACTTCATATTTTTTTAAGCATAATATCATGATAACACCATTTTCCTTGTTTTTTATGTATTATTGTTTGAAGTTACTGGTCTGAAGTATCTCAGATCTCTACCTGTAACAACAGCGTGAGCTCTGAATCCTCAGCGGCGTCGCAGTCTCATCGACGCTGCAGTGTTTGTGTTGTTTAACATAAAGCTTGACTGTGTTGATCGCACTGACATTTTCTGACATTTGCGCACACGGCCGCACATTTGAAATGAAACGTTCTCACCTGGGGTGGAACGAGAATCGAGATAATCCCAAAAACTAACAGTGAAGTCTGTTGTCTGCTTTTCAGGGATCAATAGCTCAGACGTGCTGCTCTTTCCACAGGTGAGCTCCAGGTGGACGCAGAGACGCTTTAAATGCTCGCAGCATCTGGCTGCTGGGTCATGTGACCTCCACACACACCAGGTAATGTGTGTTCACAACTACACATCATCTAATTAAAACACAGACAGTTGAGAATCTTCAGTTTTAGATTGTCATTTAAGAATTCATTGTTGAATCATAACTGATTATAATAATTATTATAATAATACGTTGTAGTGTGTTAAAATGTCATTTTCTCCCTTTATATTCATTGTCCAGGTTTACACTTTTTTTTAATAGTAAATAGTTTCAGGTATGCATTTGGACTGTTGTTCAGTGTTAATTAGATTACAGTATGTAATCTGTGTGCACGTGATGGTGCCGTGCACGTTAGACGTGACCAGAGCTGTTAGAAATCCTCCCTTTTTCCTATGGAGCGATAGGAGTGCCACATAAATAAATAAATAAATAAATAAATAAATAAATAAATAAATAAATAAATAAATAAATGTGGAAATAAAAAGAGAAATAAATAAAAAAATAAAAAAAATGTGGAAATATAAAGAGAAATAAATAAATAAATAAATGTGGAAATAAAAAGAGAAATAAATAAATAAATGTGGAAATATAAAGAGAAATAAATAAAAATAAAAATGTGGAAATAAGAGAAATAAATAAATAAATAAATGTGGAAATAAAAGAAATAAATAAATAAATAATGTGGAAATAAAAGAAAATAAATAAATAAATGTGGAAATATAAAGAGAAATAAATAAATAAATAAATGTGGAAATATAAAGAGAAATAAATAAATAAATAAATGTGGAAATATAAAGAGAAATAAATAAATAAATAAATGTGGAAATATAAAGAGAAATAAATAAATAAATATATGTGGAAATATAAAGAGAAATAAATATATAAATACATATATGTGGAAATAAATGAAAAGGAAAATCATCTTTAATTTTCGTATTGCATTTGCTTTTCCTTTTTGGCACTCCTGTGACACAAGGATAAAGCAATGACAAAACGCTTGGTGGACTGAGCTGTCAATCAAATGGCTCTGGGCGGGGCTTCCTGTCCAGGATGGATAGTCGTTCCCTGATCACTGGATTTCTGCCTGGCGGTATGGGCGCTAACTCATAGATATGTATGCTAGCGTTTAGCCTGACGTCACCAGCGCTGAGGAGGACCAGTGTTGCCAACTTAGCGACTTTGTCGCTATATCTAGCGACTTTCCAGACCCCCCCTAGCGACTTAATTTGTAAAAAGCGACTAACGACAAATCTAGCGACTTTTTCTGGTGATTTAGCGACTCACTGGCACTCAAACCGCTAGGTTTGAAGCTATCACTTGGCTGCTGATGGCAGTCGCTAGCGGCTGTCCCGGAAGTCGCTAGAAGTCCATGTCATGTTATCAGTAAGCTGTCGTTATCTCTCTCTGTCGGGCACAGTGCACAGCCTAAAACCCCCCCCCCCCCCACACGAGACAACTTGAAGCCCCGCCCAGAGCCATTTGATTGACAGCTGTCCACCAAGCGTTTTGTCATTGCTTTATCCTTGTGTCACAGGAGTGCCAAAAAGGAAAAGCAAATGCAATACGAAAATTAAAGATGATTTTCCTTTTCATTTATTTCCACATATATTTATTTCTCTTTATATTTCCACATATATTTATTTATTTATTTCTCTTTATATTTCCACATTTATTTATTTATTTATTTCTCTTTTTATTTCCACATATATTTATTTATTTATTTCTCTTTTTATTTCCACATTTATTTATTTATTTATTTATTTATTAATGTGGCACTCCTATCGCTCCATATTTTTCCTCTTTCCAGGTGGCATGAAAAAAATGGTTATGTGAATTTTCAAGTTTATTTCCCTTTCTGATATGTATCAAGACAGATTTTTTTTAGTTATTAACAGTTTCCTGTACGTGTCACAGGAAACTGAACTCAGCTTTGATCTTTTCCAACAGTCACATCTAAAAGCTTGAGGCCCTTATTGCATTTGTTCCTCATATTTGGAGGATATCATTATTTCTTTTCCATTCACTTTTATGAATTCTAGAAAAGAAAACTCTGCAACCTCTTGTTAGTTGTATGAAATTACAATTATACAAAATATTTTGTTCTTGTACATTTATTGTATATTAATAATCAGCTACTTGTTTTTGTTTTGTTTTGCTTTGTTTTTTGCAGTCTCGCATACACAGAACAGAATCTGAAAAGGTATTTTAAAATAAACTGTCATTTTAAAGACACTGTGCTCATTTCAGCAGGTTTTGGGATCCTGTTGCGCCGTCGTTAAGTGATTGAACTGAGCTAAAAACCATCTGTAAATGATTTATCAGTGAGATACGCAGGAACGAGTGAAGACGTTAATCTAGTGGCGCTTCCATTAGACATCACCGCTACCGCTAACTGCAGCACGGCTAATGAAAGAGGGATGGAATGGCAACAGAAATACTCCGTTTATTTGAGTTAATCCGATTACAGTGATCCCTCGCCACTTCACGGTTTGAGTTTTAGTCATTCGCGGATTTTTTTTTCAATATTATAATTATAAAAAAAACAAGAAATAAGATGTCAGTATGTTCAAATAGAAGGTGTTACTTCGAACTACCTCAGTGAAACTAAGGGTGTTCCTCAGAGATTGTTCCTGGGAACACTTCTCTTTTCCTTTTATAAGTTAACAGCTTTAATCATCAAGTATCTCATGCCAAATTTTATTTTTATACTTTATAATGTGCAGCGCTACCTTTACACAGACCTCGCCTTTTTATGGCCTTTCTTGAAGTTTAATGATTTTGTTGATGTTTTGTTGTGTTTTAGTGAACATTTTATACATATACTGTATACTGCTATTGTTTTGGTACAGTATAATATACTAAGATATAATATTACTACTAATAATAATAATAATGGTGACAGTTTTCTATTCTAAATGTTCTGTGGGCATAAATGTTAGGGTTTATGGTTGCTAGTCTCGTTTATTCTAAGGACAACCCCCGCCTCATGACTGGGAGGATGGATGTTTGCAACTGGGATTTCCTTTTTTCTTTTGACGGTTGAGGCAAAAGTTTAATTAATCAGGAAGAAAAGCCATCACACAGAAAGGACACAGCTCGTTAATGTGAAAACATCATTCCAGTGATGAAGTGTGGTGATGGGAGCATTATGATGTTTCACTGAGTCAAAGTCTGGACCACTTTCCATCAGAGAAGCATCAGAAAAAGAAAATCCATCTTTTAGAAGCGTCACAGTTGGAGCTCTGACCTTAACTCCCACAGAGAGAAAACTGTTCACACCAAACATCATCAGATGGGCCAAAGTTGAAGTAGTTCTGGCAACTACTAACCCTAACCCCAACCCTAACCCTAACCCCTAACCCCTAACCCTAAACCTAATCCCTAACCCTTATCCCTAACCCCTAAACCTAACCCCTAACCTAACCCTAACGCTAACCCCTAACCCTAACCCCTAACCCTAACCCCTAACCCCTAACCCCTAACCCCTAACCCTAACCCTAACCCCTAACCCAACCTAACCTTAACCCCCTAACCCTAAACCTAACCCCTAACCTTAAACCCCCTAACCCTAACCCCTAACCCCTAACCCCTAACCCCTAACCCTAACCCCTAACCCTAACCCTAACCCTAACCCTAACCCCTAACGCTAACCCCTTACCCTAACCCTAACCCCTAATGCTAACCCCAACGCTAACTTTAACCCCAACCCTAACCCATAACCCTAACCCCTAACCTTAACCCCTAACGCTAACCCCTAATAACCCCTAACCCTAACCCCTAACCCCTAACGCTAACTCCTAACCCTAACCCTAACCCCTAACGCTAACCCCTTACCCTAACCCTAACCCCTAATGCTAACCCCAACGCTAACTTTAACCCCAACCCTAACCCATAACCCTAACCCCTAACCTTAACCCCTAACGCTAACCCTAAACCCTAACCCTAACCCTAACCCTAACCCCTAACGCTAACCCTAACCCTAACCCTAACCCTAACCTAACCCCTTACCCTAACCCTAACCCCCTAACCCTAACCCTAACCCTAACCCCTAACCCTAACCCTAACCTAACCCCCTAACCCTAACCTAACCCCTAACCAACCCTAACCCTAAACCCTAACCCCTAACGCTAACCCCTAACCCTAACCCCTAACGCTAACCCCTAATCCTAACCCCTAACCCTAACCCCTAACGCTAACCCCTAACCCTAACCCCTAACGCTAACCCCTAACCCCTCTAACCCCAAGACATTCTGAAAATGTTTGCTTGAAGTCATTTCTGACTATTATACTCAAGGGTTCACAAAGTTTTTCCTCCAGCACTATAACTCTTTAATGGAATTGTTGAATTATAATAGTGTGAATTTAAGAGTGTTTGTGGTTTATCAATTTAAACACAATGTGTTTGTCTATTATTATGAATTAGATGATCAAAATTACAATTTATAGCAAATGAATGCAGAAAATCTAAAAAGAAAAGATATAAGAATAAACAAAATATCTGAAATTTTTTTTTATTATTCCTCTTTTAGAATCTGTCAAAAACACACAAAAAAAACCTGTTGAACTGAATTTGATTGCAGCTCTTTCAAACTCTTACAGAATATTTTCTCAATAAATACACATCTTACCCATGTGCGTACATTTTTTTCTGAGGATATTTACAGTACAACATAAATAAGTTTAAGAAATTACACATGTTGTAGAATTTGAAAAACAAACCAACCTAAAAAAAAAAAAAAAAAAAAAAACATGTATAAATATAGTTTCATTTAAGAACTGAAGCGGACAAACACTGAAGTCCAAAACTTGAATGCTGTTGTACCCACATAAACGTTATCAACAGTGGCTTCAGGGTTCCATCAGATCCGTTCAGTATTTGTGACTCACATGTACCAACAGCAGTCGTGAGAGTTTCTCTTTTTATTTCAAAATGTAAGAGAAAGTTTAGAGAGAGTTGCATATTCTTTTGTGATGTTTAAAATGGCGCATCATTCCTGCCAGAGTCAAACTGTGCTCCGACTTTCACCCGCATCACTGCTAAATGCACTAACTGTTCACCGCGCCACGCAAAATATAGTGCAAAACATTGCAAAGCTTCGTAAAACTAAATGTTATGGAAAAGTTGAACAGTGTTGAGTGGAAGAGAGACAGAAGCTTTTTTTTTTTTACCCCACCTTATTTTTATTTTTCCATCATACTGATTGATTTTTACCAAACACTTAATTTCTCCATTCATCAACTATTGAGACCTTCGTTTGGAGAAACGGATAACTAGGGATGCACGATAACTGTTTTTTAAAACCGATACCGATAACCGATAACACACACATATACCTAAGATCATTACATCAATACTATGAACAAAATCAAAAAACAGTTTTGACTTTTTAAATGAACAGATATTTATTTTTTCCATTGAAAAACTATTGTCAAGCCTCTCAAACATTTTCTTAAAGCTATCAAACAAAACCTATTTGATATCTCACATTAACTTAAATAAGGTTTCATTACTGACTGATATAAAAAATAAAGGCTCCTTGAACTGATGGAAATACATGCATCAGAATTACTAACTGAAAAAGATTAACATTTAAAGGATTTTGGCTTGTGGTTCCATTTAAATTAATACCTTTAATTAAAGTAAATGAGGTTCAGTAGTTTTTATTTTTAATCTCATGGAAGCTTTAGATGAGAGGAATGAGGGAGAGGAGAGACTGCTGCTGGCTTGCGCATGTTAGCATTAGCTTCTGTTAGCTTCACGTTAGCGCGATTTCAAAAACTCCATGGAAGTGATTGTTATGTTGTAGGTGGCTGATCAGGTTTTACGTATTAAAGCTTGTGCTTCCCTCCTCGTAGAATTCACTCGGAGGATTCGTCACAAATAACCACCAAACTATCTTCTTCTGAAACTTTAACTAAGTTCCACACCGCCAAGTTTGTTGTGATCAGCGCTGTGCTGCAGGCTGCATTCAAGGTGTAACGTAAATTCCGACGTTCCCTCGTTTGCTAGTCGTTCTTTCAGCCTTTTCTATTTTTTTCTTTTTTTATGTGTAACATGAGGGGAAATACTGCGAATATCAGTTCAAGTCAGCAACTACTAAAATTATGACCGAGTTAACGAGTTGTTTTCTGGCATGAGGGGGTATTCTTGATTTTCCTTATTGAGTAATTGTTTTTCTGATTATGCCGACGTTATTTGAACATAACATTCACTGCTGGTCATTCAAGGCTCAGAGGGAGCGAGGCACTGCCGTGTTGACAGAAATATAAATGTTATCGAGGCTATTCGTCGTGATATCGGACTTATCGGGATGATGTCATCATTTCCTGTTATCGGTACGATAGTTATCGTGCACCCCTAAGTGTACTTGTTGTTGCTTTTTGTGAACACGCTGCTTAAAATATTCCCTTTCTGAATTTTAGCCCAATGACGTACTAACAGAAGAGATTTTGATCCAAACGTCTCAGTATGATGGAAAAACCAGAACCCGGACTGGAAACGACTAACTTGTTTTATTGTGTGACTCTAGTCTCGGCGTGAGAGTTTAATAAGCGTTAGCTACTGTTGGTGATAATAACCGTCGTGCCTTTATGTCCGGGGTTCTGCTCTGTCGGTACACGGAGGTGATCGTAGTGGGCGGAGCCAGGGCTGTAGCCCCGGAGGCTCTCCGGGTCATAGAGGTGCTCCAGGGTGTAGCCTGTCAGGGGGTACGTATGCTTGTCCAGGTATGGCCTCGGGGGGCCGTGGGGGGGGGTAGAGAGCTGGGGCTGGCATGGGGGAAGCTGAGCATGCTATGGGCCGACCAAAAGGGTGGTGGAACTGCAGAGACAGCGGGGACAGTTCAGTCTGGAGGTAGTCTTTGGACCGGTGAAGAGGCTCAGAACCGGGACTGTGGAGCCTAGACGGGGGGGTGGGGCTGGGGGGAGGACTGATCACCTGACTGAAACCCCGGCACACCACCGTCTGTAGTGGGACGGGCCCTTGAGGATGCTCTGCAGGGAAACATGAGGGGGGGCCCCGGGGGTGTCCGTTGCCCAGGCCCGGCGGGGCGTCTTCCGGGCCCTTCGGCAGCGTCAGGCGGCCCTCCTCCTCCTTGATCATCTGCTGCGTGGCTCGGATCAGTGTCTCCATCTTGCTGGGCTCGTCCGGGCTGCAGGGGTATGGATCTGCTCGGTACCGGTCCCCCGGGTCGCTGACCGAGCCTCCATCTGGGGAGCTGACTAAGCTGTCCTCGTCCCAGTGTCCTCGGCCTGCAGGAGGACGCAGAAAACTTTAACTACAACCCGTCCTGAAACCTTCAAACAACCACATTTAAACTCAAACTTAGTTTAGTAACAATACACTGTTCATAACAAAAAAACATTTAAAAGCACTTCACATTAAAAGTAAATCCAACAATAATGTTGTGCAGCCTCTGAAACTCTGGAGAAAGTTGTATTTAAACAAGTCCAGATGTTCTTACGCAACCAGTACACACAACTATTACACACAACCAGTACACACAACCATTACACGCAACCAGTACACACAACCATCACACACAACCAGTACACACAACCATTACACACAACCAGTACACACAACCAGTACACACAACCATTACACACAACCAGTGCACACAACCATTACACACAACCTGTACACACAACCATTACACACAACCATTACACACAACCATTACACACAACCATTACACACACAACCATTACACACAACCATTACACACAACCATTACACACAACCATTACACACACAACCATTACACACAACCATTACACACAACCATTACACACCGCCAGTACACGCAACCATTACACACAACCAGTACACACAACCATTACACACAACCATTACACACAACCATTACACACAACCATTACACACAACCATTACACGCAACCAGTACACACAACCATTACACACATCAGTTTTAAGTCAGACTCTCTGCACACATTGGTGAATGTTATTTTGTTGTAGACGGTACCTCGTCGTACATTGATGTATAAGAACAATAAAAGGTATTCTGATTCTGAATCTGAATCTGATTCTGGTTCTGATTCTGATAATGATACTGATACTGATACTGATAATGATAATGATACTGAATCTGAATCAGATTCTGATACTGAATGTAAATCTGATTCTGATTCTGAATCTGAATCTGATTCTGATAATGATACTGATACTGAATCTGATTCTGAATCTGATTCTGATACTGAATGTGAATCTGATTCTGAAACTGAATCTGATTCTGATACTGATTCTGAATCTGAATCAGATTCTGATACTGAATGTAAATCTGATTCTGAATATGATTCTGAATCTGATTCTGATACTGAATCTGATTCTGATTCTGATAATGATACTGAATCTGAATCTGATTCTGATGCTGATTCTGATTCTGATACTGAATCTGGTTCTGAATCTGGTTCTGATTCTGATACTGATACTGAATCTGAACCTGATTCTGGTTCTGATTCTGGTTCTGATACTGATACTGATACTGATACTGATACTGAATCTGAATCTGAATCTGGTTCTGATTCTGATTCTGATACTGATACTGATACTGAATCTGAATCTGAATCTGAATCTGGTTCTGATACTGATACTGAATCTGAATCTGGTTCTGGTTCTAATTCTGGTTCTGAAAATGATAATGATACTGATACTGATACTGATACTGAATCTGAATCTGAATCTGGTTCTGGTTCTGGTTCAGATCCTGATTTTGAATGTGAATCTGATTCTGAAACTGAATCTGATTCTGATACTGAATCTGATACTGAATCTGATACTGAATCTGGTTCTGGTTCTGATTCTGATTCTGATAATGATAATGATACTGATACTGATACTGATACTGAATCTGAATCTGAATCTGGTTCTGGTTCTGGTTCAGATCCTGATTTTGAATGTGAATCTGATTCTGAAACTGAATCTGATTCTGATACTGAATCTGATACTGAATCTGATACTGAATCTGATTCTGGTTCTGAATCTGATTCTGGTTCTGATTCTTTGGGGTCTACCTCAGGAACACAAAAGTTACTATTTTTCTGACTGTATCAAGTCTTCTGCCTACTAAAGCATTACAAAATAAGTTTACCATGATAAAATATCAGGTTTTATTGTTTATAACGGAACATCTGATTATTTGTTTGAACAGTTATTTGTCTCTCAGACTCATCTGGGCCTGTTGTCCACAGAACCCAATAAAGCATCGTCAGAATCAGAATCAACTTTATTGCCAAGTACGATTTTACACATACGAGGAGTTTGTTGTGGCGATGATTTTGCATGCAATTAAGGAAAAATATAACAAACAATGTAAACTAAAGATGTTACAATATAAAAACTTCTGCACCCAGCATAGCAGCAAGAGCTGCTAAAAATCTCAAAACTGAAAACTTGTTCTAAATTGCTTTAAATTAGACTGCAGTAACCCACGGCAAGTTTTTTAATCTGTCAATTTTAAAATCTGGATGAAGCTAAACATTCCTGATCTTAATGAAATCAAGACTGAAGTAATTTGGCTTGGAACGTTTAATGATAGGGATGTCCGATAATATCGGTCCACCGATATTATCGGCCCACCGATATTATCGGCCCGATATTGGCATAAAAATGTAATATCGGTAAATATCGTTATCGTTTTTTTTTGCTTATAATGAAAACCGATAATAATAATGCCCGGATTTCGCCGAATAAATGCTGTATATAGGCCTATGGGCTGTTGTTTGAGACAATTAAAAAAATAAATAAATATGGCACTTTTTCCATAACTTAAGTTTAAGTAGTTTTCTTATTTTGCACAGACAATGTTTACTTTTGGAAAGCCTTGTTGCCTTTGAAAATGCATCCAGTGGGGCGTCACAATAAAATTAGGCATGTGTTAATTCCACGACAGGAGATATGTGATGTTACCTAAAATTAGTTTGAGGAAAAATAGCCCGCATATATTGGTATCGGTAGATATCGGAATCGGAAATTGAGAGTTGGACAATATCGGCATATCGGATATCGGCAAAAAAAGCCACTATCGGACATCCCTATTTAATGTCTTTACAATGTTGCTCATTCAGTTCTACGTCGTGGCTTCGTCTGTATCTGATGATGTAATGACTCAAAATTAACAAAACTCTGTAATGACGAGATGATTCTTTGGATACGCAGTAAATTTCACTAAACCTTGTCCGTAGAAGATGCTAGATCTTGCGTGTGCCTGAACTGATTTGTTTTCTAAACTGAAGGCAGTAACTGGATGAAGCTGTGGATTGTTAATACTGCAAACTAGTGCTGGGCGATATGGAAAAAATTATATATCACGATATGGACTATTTTATATCACGATAACGATATATATCACGATTTACCATAATAAAGTATCTTTTCAGTTATTCTCTGAAAAGTTTGACAAAAATTTCATTGCTTACTTTTCAACTTTATTTTGAAAGGACATTTAGCTGAACTGTCACAAACATACATTTTAGTGCAGCAAAAACAGGTAGGTACAGAGGTACAGTAGCTTTCACATTTTTTTTAAAGTGCACAACAGTTTCTGAGAGGGAAAAACACATTTTTGCACTGAAGTTCAGCTATAAAAAATAAACACAAATTATTTTTCAACTTTCTGAAATCTGTAACCTTGTAGTGCAAAGTTTGCAAACCAATATAAAGTGTCTAAAGTAAACATCAGGGTTGAAGAGAACTCTGTTTAAGGCATTAACCATGAATAAAAGTGCAAACATAAAAGGATACTTTGTAGAAGTAGATATGATTCTATCAAATTTATCTTTGCAGGTTATTTAATTACATATTTGATGTAATAATTGATAAAATTAGGTTAGAAACGATAGAAACGATAGAAGAGAAATGGCACGATACACTTTTATATTGTCCCCATGATATGTATCGTCATATCGCCCAACACTAGTGCAAACTTGCATCCACTTTATTGATTGCCACGTTTTGTTTTGATTTTTTTTTTTTACATTTTATTTCATCATAAAGCAATTTGGCTTCTATTTGTTGTTTTTAAATGTGTTATATATATAAATGTGACCCTGACCATCGGTCTCTAAGGAGACCGCCCCCCCATTAACGCTCTCTGTTCTCACCGTGGTAGCTGATGTGGGTCGTACCGCCGTCACGTCCTTCACTGCTCTCCAAACAGGTTTTACTCAGCGGTACGAAGGACCGGGCGCTGCTCCACCAGGTGTCCCTGCAGGCTGGAGGTGCTCCAAGGAAATACCTCCCAGCTTCACACCTGCCCCGTTGGCAGCTGTGCCCCTGGGCGTGGATGTGGATGTCAGCGGTGGGGTGATGCTGCCTGTCAGACAGGCTGTTGTAGCAGAGAGGCATGAGGCTCAGAGAAGTGCCTGAGGCCGTACAAGGAGTCCAGGCCTTCATGATCCAGGTGAGGAGAGGCGGAGTCAGTCAGGGAGGTACTGCCCCCCCAGGGACTGTCCTGGTCCGACTCTGAGCGCTCTGGGTGAAAGCTGGGATACTGGAGCAACAAGAGAGCAGGGGGGGAAAGGAAAAGAGAGATAAAGATGAACAAATAATGATGAGAAAGCCCCATATGAGAAACAGTAGAAAAAGAAATAGGCCAAAAAAAAAAAGTTGCATCACTTCATCTGCCTCTCTTCTTACCCTGATCTCTCTGGAACCGGGTCAATCTGGACTCATCAGACCACATGACCTTCTTCTATTGATCCAGAGTCCAATCTTTATGCTCCCTAGCAAATGGAAGCCTTTTATTCCAGTTAGCATCACTGATTAGCGGTTTTCTTCAGGCTACACAGCTGTTCAGTCCCAATCCCTGGAGTTCCCTTAGCATTGTTCCTGTAGAAATGTTCTGACTTTCACTATTAAACAGCCCTGAGTTCTACTGTTGTTTTTTCTTTGATTTGATCTCACCAAACGTTTAAGTGATCGCCGATCACGATCATTGATGATTTTTTGTCCGGCCACATTTCCTCCTGGAAGACGGTGGGTCCCCACTATCCTTCCAGTTTTTAATAATGAATTGGACAGTTCTGAACCCAGTTTTGGTAGTTTCTGGAATCTCCTTAGATGTTTTCTCTGCTTGATGCCAATGATTTAACTCTTCTCAAACTGACTAACATCTTTTCCACGACCACGGATGTGTCTTTGATGTGGTTGTTTAGGAAATGAGAAGCAACTCGTTGCACCAGTTGGGGTTAAATAACTAGTTGCCAGCTGAAAGATAATCCAGTCATCATCCAATAGGAGGCTTGTACCTATTTACTTAGTTATACAGGTGCCAACTTGTTTTTTTTTTTTGTGTATACGGGAACAGTTGAGCACTCAATTGTCTCCATAGTTGTATTTCATGGAAAATAAATTTTTACTGGGATGTATTGTAGGCCTGAAATACAAGTATGCTACAAATCAGCTAAAAAAAAACTACATTATACAGTCTGAAAGTCAAAGTCATGTATGAACCAATGCATTTTTTTTTTGGGCATTATTACGGTGTTTCTATTTCCTTCAGCAAAATTAGGACCCATCTGGGTACTGACTTTGGTATCCCAGTCCCCACAAAAATACCAGACTTTGACCAATGGAACCAGTTCCACTGTCAGTAGGGAGGATTATTATTATTATCAGGAGGGTTACTTTCAGAAATGACAACATTGTATCAGAAAAAAAGTGTAATGTGTGAAATGTGTTCATAATTCCGCATGCAGAAATATGATCCTGCTTTTGACTCATCTGTAAGTAGTGAATACACACTAGAAAATAAACCAGTGGTCAGGAGTGAAACCAGCATGGTTCTCCACCAGTGAATCAGTTAATTCATTCTTGGACATTTTGTTTTTAACTGAAACAGTAGAATGAAGCTGCTGGGGAGTTTACCACAAACCAAGTTCATTAAAGCTAGGCTTTCTTAAGAAAAGCTGGCGATAGAAATAGGAAAGCTGGGATCTGAGATAAAGGAGACTCAACTGGATTACTACTTTCCTCTTCACTTACTGTGTAACACGCATTAAAAAGAGGCGTGGCTGGCATATGATGACTTTTACACATAAAACTCATTAATCTCCTGATACTTCATTCACAAGAATAGCAGCTTATGGGAACAGACAAATGGAGGAATATGAAAATCATAGAAAATAAAGGATGTAATTCCAACTTGATGCTCAAAAAGAACAGGTTTTTCTGACAGTCTCAAAAAACAATTGTTTCCTTGATCAATGAAATGTGAACATTGTTCAGTATCAGCTGATCGGCTCCAGCAGAGATCCTGAGTAGGGTCAAAGAGGAATTAATAAATAAAAGAGTAAATAAATGATACAC
Organism: Hirundichthys speculiger; assembly: GCA_018398805.1. Taxonomy (NCBI): domain Eukaryota; kingdom Metazoa; phylum Chordata; class Actinopteri; order Beloniformes; family Exocoetidae; genus Hirundichthys; species Hirundichthys speculiger. The sequence goes on along the minus strand of JAGFBZ010002012.1, from coordinate 86,466 downwards.
TAACATACTCTCTAATTGATTAGTTTATTGAATACAATATCTGCAGCTGAGAATGGACCTCTCAAAACCAAATATGAAAGCCTTTCCCATTCTGCCTCCATGGTTTCCATAGTAACACAATGCACGTAGACATTTATTTCATGGAGGCAGATCATCGGAAAATTTCCATTGTGAATTGCTAATAAATTTCAAAAAATCAAATCAATGTGCAAATGCATTCAATGACCTTAAAGAGTTACAATATTTGAATTACCGCCACACTTTATTAATCATCATCATTCAAGCGCTTTTAGTTTGGTTAAAAGGTGAGGTATCGTTTCAGATCAGTTTGATCTGATATACGTTCATAAAAAGAATCAGTGAACTATTTTACAGACTAATCTAAAACTCAGTTATGAGCTCAGTCAAAAAATACCACTGAGTTTAAAAGAAAATCCTAATTTTAGACTCGACACAACCCACTTCCCCCTTATGTTGCTCCGTGGTCGACCCTTCAGAGGATCTGAACCCGTCCTGATCACGAACAACTACTGATTCATTTCTATAACTAACAGCCAACAGCTGTATTCTAACAGCTGCCCAACAACTTACACAATAAAGCAGTCGTGGTATTAAATAAATGAGTCCCACAAACCATCAAACATCTCTAGATCTTACTAAATCAAGTTAGAAAAAAAACAGAATTATCATTTGAATAATACATCACAATAGTGCTCTATGTGCAGAATAATTACAGTACGGAGTGGTTTTAACTTCCTGGAAGAAAGTGTGATCTAAATATGAGGCCCGATCGAACCACATGTTCAGAACCGTTCACAGAACCTCTGAGCGGCTGAAGCTAAACGAGTGTCTGGGAAGAGACGAAGCCCTCACCTGAGTGTACGGTGACAGTCTAGCTTTGGTTTTGGTCCGGCATACTCTGCTCTTGGGGGTTTTGCAGTTTTCTGTGAGGTTGCTGGAGGTGCTGGTGTTGTAAGGAAAGGAGGTCTTGGATGTGACCTGGTCCAGAGAGAGCTGCAGGCCTTTGTGTTCTGTCTCCCTAAAGACACAAGCATGAAGGTTCTGCATCAGAATGCCACACATTTGATACGGTCCATTATTCTACGACTAGAGATCGTACAGCTGTAGAAAGACTGCTCACCAAACAGTAGGAGTGCACGATAACTATCGACCCGATAAGTATCGACCCGATAACTATCGACCCGATAAGTATCGACCCGATAACTATCGACCCGATAAGTATCAGGCCGATAGCTATCGACCCGATAACTATCGATCCGATAACTATCGACCCGGTAAGTATCAGGCCGATAGCTATCGACCGAATAACTATCGATCCGATAACTATCGACCCGATAACTATCGACCCGATAACTATCAACCCGATAACTATCAACCCGATAACTATCGACCCGATAAGTATCGACCCGATAACTATCGACCCGATAAGTATCGACCCGATAAGTATCGACCCGATAAGTATCGACCCGATAACTAACGACCCGATAAGTATCGACCCGATAACTATCAACCCGATAACTATCAGGCTGATAACTATCGACCCGATAAGTATCGACCCGATAACTATCGACCCAATAACTATCGACCCGATAACTATCAGGCCGATAACTATCGACCCAATAACTATCGACCCGATAACTATCGACCCGATAACTATCGACCCGATAACTATCAGGCCGATAACTATCGACCTGATGACTATCGACCCGAAAACTATCGACCCGATAACTATCGACCCAATAACTATCAGGCCGATAGCTATCGACCCTATAACTATCGACCCGATAAGTATCGACCTGATAACTATCAGGCCGATAACTATCAGGCTGATAGCTATCGACCCGATAACTATCAGGCCGATAGCTATCGACCCGATAACTATCAGGCCGATAGATATCGACCCGATAACTATCGGGCCGATAACTATCGGGCCAATAACAGGAAATTATGACGTCATCTCGATAAGTCCGATATCACGACGAATAGCCCCGATAACATATATATTTCTGTCAACACAGCAGTGTCTCGCTCCCTCTGAGCCTTGAATGACCAGCAGTGAATGTTATGTTCAAGTGACGTCGGCATAATAAGAAAAACGATTCACTCAATCAGGAAAATCAAAATCAAGAATACCCCCTCATGCCAGAAAACAACTCGTTAACTCGGTTCATAATTTTAGTAGTTGCTGACTTGAATCGATATTTGCAGTATTTTCCCACATGTTACACATAAAAAAGAAAAAAATAGGAAAAGGCTGAAAGAAACGACTAGCAAACGAGGGGAACGGTCTGAATTTACGTTACACCTTGAATGCAGCATGCATTGTGCTGATCACAACAAACATGGCGGCGTGGAACTTGGTTAAAGTTTCAGAAGAAGATAGTTTGGTGGTTATTTGTGACGAATCCTCCGAGTGAATTCTACGAGGAGGGAAGCACAAGCTTTAATACGTAAAACCTGATCAGCCACCTACAACATAACAATCACTTCCATGGAGTTTTGAAATCATGCTAACGTGAGCTAACGGAAGCTAATGCTAACGTGCGCAAGCCAGCAGCAGTCTCTCCTCTCCCTTATTCCTCTCATCTAAAGCTTTCATGAGATTAAAAAATAAAAAACAAAAACTACTGAACCTCATTTACTTTAATTAAAGGTATTAATTTAAATGGAACCACAAGCCAAAATCCTTTAAATGTTAATCTTTTTCAGTTAGTAATTCTGATGCATGTATTTCAATCAGTTCAAGGAGCCTTTATTTTTTATATCAGTCAGTAATGAACCTTATTTAAGTTAATGTGAGATATCAAATAGGTTTGTTTGATAGATTTATGAAAATGTTTGAGAGGCTTGACAATAGTTTTTCATTGGAAAAAATAAATATTTGTTCATTTAAAAAGTCAAAACTATTTTTGATTTTGTTCATTGTTTTGATGTAATGATCTTAGGTATATGTGTGTGTTATCGGTTATCGGTATCGGTTTTAAAAAACAGTTATGGTGCATCGTTACCAAAAAGCAGCTTATATGTACCTGCATGTTGGGTTTTTGTCTTGGTGAAAGCTGTTAACATCTGTTTTATCAGGACGACGGGGACATATGTGGAGGGTGTGTGTGTGTCCACCTGACTGTGTGTTTCAGTAGCATTGAGGGGTTGGGATGTGCCAAGAGGGCTGCAATGGCTGCTGGGATGCTTGTTTTAGCAGGAGGATTGCAGTAAGGCCCTTAACAAACACTAGAGGCGAACCTATCCCATCACATATACTGGGAGATTAAAGGCTCTGTCCGTCTGAATCAGAGCTGTAGGAAAGGCTTGGACGTCTCTCTACTGGGGGACGGGGATTGATTTCTAGCTTAAGTGGAAGATGAATCAAGTTTGAGGCAGCAGAAAATCTGGACAGGGTTTACTGGAGACAAATAGTGATACATCATGCATACGCATCATCCCAATCGTCTTGATTTCTCTTCACACAATCAGTTATTCATGTAAAACCAGTCACATGGTTTTTATTATTATTTTCATTTGGAGATGCCACCCCATTAATTTAGCATTGCTATTTCTACTTACGCCGGAACCAAACACAATTCTTGATTAGTTATGTTAGCATCATTGGGAAAATCTTTTATTCTTTTTACACGCTCACAGTCTCATAAAAATGTTTACTCCCACAGTTTTATGGTTTAATGTGTCAGGAATAAAAAACATGACATTTTTCATTGTAATGTTATTTCCTTCACAATAACAAAGCTAAAGTGCATCAACGTTGTGTGATAAAATAAACACATCTCATGATTTAATAACACGTAGAACCACTTTTAGCAACAATATAATAACAAGGTAGTCTTTATCAGGCTCTCACATGGTTGGGAAACTATTGCACAGACTTTTCTTTATGCATTCTTAAGGTCCTATCACAACATTTCAAATCATGTTCAGATTTGGACTCTGACTGGGCCGCTGCCACATCTTGATTCTTTTATTTTTCAATTTTTCTCATGTAGACTTGCTGGTGTGCTTTGAATTATTTTCTCATTACGTGGCCCCGTTTTTAGCCAAACGTTCGACATCAGACGGACGGCCTCACGCTTGCTTTAACCAACGTGCCTGACAGTTAATACGAGCTATTTTGTTTTTTTTGTTTGTTTGTTTTTTGCTATTTTTGGTCTTAACTAAACTCGGAGCCGTTCATATAGGCATGTTCTTTTTAGAGATGTTCTGGCAACTGTTTTGATCAAGCCAAATGTGTTCACTCTTCTTCTAATTGAACCTTTACAAACTTTAACCTTTAACGTGTTAACTAAGGCCAGTGAGCTCTGAGATGAAGGTCTTTTTCTCTACGTGGAGTGAACTTTCTGGGATGTTCAGCTCTGAAAAGACTGTTTCCACTTATTAAATAATATTTCTCACTACTGAATGACGGACTCTGAATAGTTTGAAAATGATTTTATGACCCTTCCCAGATTAACAGGTAGAAGCGGTTGCTTCTCTAAGATAGCTGCTTATGTTTTTCCTCCTTGGCTCCTTCAAACTGCCAACACATCAGTTTTTATAGAGGTGTTTAAACTTACTAATGATTAATTAATCCCGTTGTAATTCCCATGGAAGCAGTAGGGTGTTGGGTGAGCATGGTTTCATTTTCACTTCGTTTTTGTGAAAGTGTAATATATCATGTATAGCTCATCTGATCAAAATTTTAAGACCTCATAAGGACAAGTTGACTTTTGTATTTGAAATGAAAAAGGGTGCACTTTTTTTTCATATTGTTCTAAACTGATTGTAATGCTGGGTGCATGTGTGAATCAGATCCTTTAAAGTATATTCATAGTAAGTTTTATACAAAGATGCAATGGACACAGATTAATAACAACTCTGACGCCGGGTTCACTTAAATAAAGAAGCTAAACGCGTGTGTATAAGGCAGAAGAGCAACTAGGCTCTTGCCGATTGTGCTAGCATAATTTTTGGCATAATCTGAGGAATTGAGCATAATTTTTTTTTGCCCTTTTCCAAAAGTATCACTGCTAGCATAATCCGTATATTTTCTTGTTTTAATAGCACAATTTTAGAATAATTCAAGAAAACGAAGAGATTATTCAATGTTAAATTTGTTATCCAGGGCTTTGTCAGAAACTGCATGGTTTAGTTTTCACTGTATTTGTTTTTATTTGTTTTGAAACCCAGCGCGCGCTGCTAGCGCGCACACAGTTCGTTGTTTACTCAAAATTTGCATACTTTACCATGGTAACTGGAGGCCATTTGAGTCCAAAACCCTCTGCTACACGCGATGGTTAGCAAGCTATCCACGGATAGTTATCCACCACACTATCCAGGCTTTGTGCAACCTATTTTTGTTCGCTGGATAGCAGATTTATCCACCGTATAGGCCTAACCACCGGATAAAGTTACCCAGAATGTAGGGCTGCACAATTAATCGAAAAATAATCGAAATCGTGATTTTTGGTTGCCACGATTAAAATTTTGAAAATCGTGATTAATCGTGACCATGTACAATGTAGTGACCTGCCTTTGGGCGTTCTTGAAGCTAGGACATGTTTACAGGCTGGTGTTTATGGCCAAAAATCTCTAGTTTCATGCTATTGCCTTTTATATAATTTGTCCATCCCTTATGCAATACTTTCTTGGTTACATTTCATATCGTGATTTTAAATAGCATTCTGAACAAAAAAAATATTTTTTATTGTTGAATAATCTTGATTAATAATCATAATCGTGATTTTGATCCAAATAATCGTGATTATCATTTTTTCCATAATCGTGCAGCAATGTCAGGCCAGGGTTAATAAAATACATTTTCAAACTTGTCTTGTGAGTTGTGAAGTTTGTGCACAGAATAATTTTTTCAAAAAAGTAGCATAATTTTGAAAAACGAGCATAATTTGAGCATAATTTGGGCAAAAAACGAGCACTGCCACTAGCATAATATGCCACTTTTACTAGCACGATCGGCAAATGCCTAAGAGCAACGTATGAAATAGAAACCTGGTTTGCTGCTTTTGCTGCAGACGTCAGAGGATTGCTAAATCACAACGTTGCTGTGAGGTATTGTGGGAGTTTTACGGACCTGGGACACAGGTGCACAGGTTATCAGAGCTGAACACACAGTGAGAGTTCACCTGCAGGTGAAGTATCTTCTGTGTTATCTAAGGCCAGAAACATTAAAGCTTCTGGGTAATTCAGCCGGACTCCTGATATCAGTATGTGCCTACTTCCTAGCTATCGCTGCCTTTTGTCTCAGATGTCAAACGGGAGAAAAAGCCCGCCGTCTCAGTTTCACCAGCAGGGCATAGCTCAGTCTGTGTGTGCTTAAAAAATAATCCAAAAGTCAAAGAACAGGAGGCTTTACTCATATTACAATAAACCGAAGCCTATAAATGCTTATCAAGTTTACATCCTGTTAATTAGAAGACTATAAACAGAGAGCTGTTATGGATTTAATGGAGATTGTTGAGAAAGTGTGTGTCAAGCTGTTGTGTGCCTCTGAATGCAGCTAGCCAAGCTGCTAAATGGAGGTTTTATAGGCTTCTTTCATTCAGACACGCTTTTATCCATCTGTGAAATATGCAGATCAGGGGTCATAAAATTAGATCCAACAGGTGGAATTTCAGCAAAATTAGAGCTGTATTTTCTTGAAGAAAACCAAAAAGCATAGTTGTTGTTTTGTTTTTGTTTGTTGTGTAGGATAAAACAGACAGACAGACTTCAGGTGTTGCATCTGTGTCTGCTGTCTTCATCCTGAGCAGATAAATAAATGCTATCAGGAGACTGACGTCATCACTTATCAGACACCAACACATGAGCACATTCAGCAAACTGTGTAACAAAGGAAATATCAGTAATACTACAGAGCAGCCGCGGAGCGTCAGGGGGGGGGCTGGGGGGGTGGTGCTCCCCCGGCCCGGGCCCAGGACGGCCCGGCGAATAACAAAGACCCAGGCAACAACTTCTGCGACGAATATGTGCGCTACTATGAGGTTATATAAAGGTTCCCCAAGCCAGAATGAATCATGGTTGGTTAAAAAATAAAAATGTAAGACTGACTTTGGTCGTGTAGGTTTCTACACAGTAAATTAAATGTTGTGCTGCATGGCTGGATTCATGTTCACCCTCACAGTTAACTTTACAATGTGTAAATTTACAAGTGGATCGCCGGTAAGATTTCCAAATGTATTTTGGGTAAAATCGTCATCAACAGCCGTCCGTCAGCGTCATCATCAATCACTAGTCAACAGAGTCTATGTGGTGCAGGAAAGGTGGATCACGGATTAATTAAATCATGAGTGGTAGTTCATACAAGCATAAAAGTGGAGCAACAAAATGCAAAGAAAAGGAAAAAAGAGCGCAGGAAAAGACTAAACTAAAAAAGCTGGATACATATCCTCCTGGAGATGAACCTGACATTGTTGGCAGCGAGTCAAGCCCACCAGAACTGGTACCACGGTCAGGGAGACAGATTTACAGGTACAATTACCCACAATCACTGACACTGAAAACAATATGTGAGTTAGTTGTAAACTGTTGATGTGGTTGTTATCAGAGTAGCCCCCCCGCCTAACATTATTATTAGGGGCCAGGTAGCCTAACATTATTATTAGGGGCCAGGTAGCCTAATGTTATTATTAGGGGCCAGGTAGCCTAACGTTATTATTAGGGGCCAGGGAGCCTAATGTTATTATTAGGGGCCAGGTAGCCTGACGTTATTATTAGGGACCAGGTAGCCTAACGTTGTTGTTAGCGGCCAGGTAGCCTGACGTTATTATTAGGGGCCAGCTAGACTAACGTTATTATTAGGGACCAGGTAGCCTGACGTTATTATTAGGGGCCAGCTAGACTAACGTTATTATTAGGGGCCAGGTAGCCTAACGTTATTATTAGGGGCCAGGGAGCCTAATGTTATTATTAGGGGCCAGGTAGCCTGACATTATTATTAGGGACCAGGTAGCCTAACGTTGTTGTTAGCGGCCAGGTAGCCTGATGTTATTATTAGGGGCCAGCTAGACTAATGTTATTATTAGGGGCCAGGTAGCCTAACGTTATTATTAGGGGCTAGGTAGCCTAACGTCATTATCAGGGACCAGGTAGCCTAACGTTATTATCAGGGACCAGGTAGCCTAATGTTATTATCAGGGGCCAGGTAGCCTAACGTTATCATCAGGGACCAGGTAGCCTAATGTTATAATTAGGTTCCAGGTAGCCTAATGTTATTATTAGGGTCCAGGTAGCCTAATGTTATTATTAGGTTCCAGGTAGCCTAATGTTATTATTAGGGTCCAGGTAGCCTAACGTTTTATTAGGGGCCAGGTAGCCTAACGTTATTATCAGGGGCCGGGTAGCCTAACGTTATTATCAGGGGCCAGGTAGCCTAACGATATTATTAGGGTCCAGGTAGCCTAACGTTATTGTTAGGGGCCAGGTAGCCTAACGTTATTATTAGGGGCCAGGTAGCCTAACGTTATTATTAGGGACCAGGTAGCCTAACGTTATTATTAGGGACCAGGTAGCCTAACGTTATTATTAGGGGCCAGGTAGCCTAACGTTATTATTAGGGTACAGGTAGCCTAACGTTATTATTAGGGGCCAGGTAGCCTAACGTTATTATTAGGGTACAGGTAACCTAACGTTATTATCAGGGACCAGGTAGCCTAACGTTATTATTAGGGACCAGGTAGCCTAACGTTATTATCAGGGACCAGGTAGCCTAACGTTATTATCAGGGACCAGGTAGCCTAACGTTATTGTCAGGGACCAGGTAGCCTAACGTTATTATCAGGGACCAGGTAGCCTAACGTTATTATCAGGGACCAGGTAGCCTAACGTTATGTCAGGGACCAGGTAGCCTAACGTTATTATCAGGGGCCAGGTAGCCTATCTATCTGACTGTCTTCTTTATATATATTTATATTATCTTATTCTTCTTCTATGTCTTCTTCTTCTTCGTCGTCGTTTTCTTGACAGACTGGACAAAGCTTTTGGTGTAAGGCCGTCCCCCATAGTCTGAAGACGTAACTGCAATCAAGGGGTGTCCAATTTCTAAGTCATGAGATAGCCCTTACCCCTTACTTTGGAGGGCCAAGATTGAGGGCCAAAGACTGGGGGTTAAGGGCGAGGGTTGAGATTGAGGGTTAAAAGTCACCACCAACAACCGGTCCCACACCTTCACTTCACCTGATGCTGTGGCGGCCTTTTCTCGCGACGCAGGGCTGACATTGAAATCCAGGTTGGACACATGGGTATGTGATTTAGCTTTTTTGCTGTTTGCTTACTCCGCAGCGACGGACTAATGACATTATACTTCCACATCATTTTGCCTCTGGAGTAGTATTGTCTTTGATGAGGACTTCTCCTACACAGACGCGCATATTGTCATATTATTATTCCCACTGGACATGCGCATTTACCTACGACCAGGGACGCAGATAAGATTTTTAAACTGGGTGGGACTGAGCTGTCATTAGAATTGTGAGTTTTCTAACTGAATTAATATTGGTAGTAGGCTTGGGCGGTATCCAAATTTTGATACCGTCAAACTTCCCTCACATTTTACCGGGGTATACGGTATTCCCGCGACTATTAAGGCGAACAAACACCACTGGCGGACGCCGCCCGTCAAAACAGCCGTCCCCATTATGTGCCCCGCCGCGGGACTTTACGCCTGGAAAAAAAGGCAAGTTTACCTCGAAACAGCAGTTCAGTGCTTCAATATAAAGTTGGCTCAACTACAGTTGTTATTTATTTGTGTATTTCTTGCTTTTCACTGTAGTTTTAACTGTTCCTTCTCTGCTCCAGCTGCCTGCAGCCTGTCTCCTGCAGCGCTGAAACGCCCTTTACAGTAAAATGTCTGATGCGGGACGTTTTACTTCCTATAAATTCTTCAACATAAAAGTCCAACATTATTAGTTTCATTAGAAGCTTTTATTTTGAAGCAGCATGCTCAGGAAGTGTTGTTTTCATCGTCAGTACATTAACAGGACGAGTCAAACGGGCGAGCGAGTCAGCTGTGAGCGAACATGAATTAACGGTAAAATAAAGCAGAACACACAGCGATACAGGAGAGAAACTAAACTTTAAACCACAGAAATCATTCATTGCATTTTTAAGACGGTATTGAAACTGATACCGTTGCTATTTTTGAATACCGGAAGTATACGGTATTACCGTAATACCGCCCAAGCCTAATTGGTAGACAAAGGCCTATCTAGTCAACACTTAACTTGTTATTTGTCTGGTATGTTATTCACGCTCCAAAACTTAATGTCTTCAGCATGTTTTATTTAAACATTTGTTGATCTCAGCAGGATAAAGAATCTCATTACAGAAACTTAAACTTCTAAAAAAAAGGGAATGTCCATAAATGTATAACAAATTGAAATGATTCACACTTTTGCCTTCATAAAAATTATTAGACACATTACAATATGTATGAAACCAGAAGTATGAACTCTTGAACAACAGATTCATAAAAATAAAGATAAAAAGTACTTTTTCCAATAAACAAAAATGATCAGAAAAAAAAAATCCCTCTGCAGCCAAACAAATTTACCGTCTATAAGCGTATCCTCCTTTCATTTCCCTGAATATTTGCTGGCCAGTATCTGTTCAGGTAAGTCCAAATGACTCGCTACTCAACATTACAAAACAAGTATTTTTCACACCTCGGAAAACAGGCAAAGGATATCTTTTGGTTCCAAGTGGGTTTCATTAAGAACAGGACTTCATCTGATAATCTTCGTAAGCTGGAAAAGAATTGGACGTATCGGTAGCTTTCTCTCTAGACGCTGAGAAAGCTTTCGACCTTGTAGAGTGGGCATTCCTGTTTCAGTCATTAGAAAGATTTAGTCTTGGTTCCTTGTTTGTCAACTGGGTTAGATTATTATATATTTGTCCTAAATAGGGCTGGGACGACGTGTCGACGTCATAACTGCACGTCGATGCGTCGTCACTCAAAATCAAAAAATGGCGGCGGCCGCGGCATCGAGTAGCAGCAAGTCGGGGGAGAAGAAGCTATCTTGTAACAGGATGTCAAAAGTATGGGAGTACTTTACAACTAAAGGTAACGATTCTCTGTCTGTCTTCTTTTTTTTTTTTTTAAATACAACATTCATTGTTGTTTTCTAACTTTCAACTTTTAGGTTAATGTATTATTATAATACTTTATTGGTATGGGCAGATCATTTAGAAGTATATATTTTTATTAACCTGTGCACTGTGTTTGTGATTTATGTTTTCAGGGACAGGGATAAGCAGTAGAGATGCGCGGATGACGTATATTTTAACCCGCAACCGCTTCTTAAAATCTCTATCCGCCCGCTATCCATTTGCAGGAACGTTTTTTCACCAATTTTCAAAACCGAACCGACCCGCCATCCTTTTTAATAATATGTAAAATATTTTTTCTTATTATTATTATTTGAGTGCTTCAACCGCAACCCGCCCGAATTTAATTAAAGTATTGTTTTTTGACGAGTCATCCGCCCGATATGCGGATTATCCGCTCCGCCCGCGGGTGCGCGGTTCAACCGCGCATCTCTAATAAGCAGAAAAGTTTGGAGGACTACTATCAGATGAAAAAAAAACACACCCCCCCTGCACCCCCCAGGAGGATTTTGATTGATTTTGGTTCAGATTGTGTTTTTTGCAGTTTTATTTATTGAAGGAAAGTTTTATTTTATTATTTTTTTATTATAGAATTCCATTGCACTACAACTGTGTGCACTTTATTGTTGTATTGTTCAATACAATTCATTTTTTAACTTGAAAGAAGAAATTTGTGTTTTATTCATGGAGATAAATTAGCATTAATTGCTATAGTGGTCAAATTATGGGGAGATAATCGATAATCAAATCGAAATCTAATCGAATCGGATTTAAAAATGAACCGTTAGATTAATCAATGCATCGAAAAACTATTTTCTAGATTAATCGATTACAAAAATAATCGTTTAACCCAGCCCTAGTCCTAAAGCATCTGTAGTAACAAATGGTAGAAAGTCTCCCCCCTTTCAACTGCATAGAGGGACAAGGCGGGGCTGCCCCCTGTCCCGCTTGCTATTTGCTTTGGTTCTCGAACCTTTAGCAATTGCTATAAGGCAAAATGATAGTATAATTGGCATTAAAGCAGGTGGTATAGACCATAAATTGCTTCTCTACACGGACGATACCTTGTTACTGTGCAGGCATCCTTCAGGGTCTATACCTCACATCCTTAGATTGATTGACTGCTTTTCGGTTGTTTCAGGGTACGAGATAAACTGGAACAAATCTGAAGCCACGCCCCTGTGGAGAATCTGTCCACCTGGTATTAGGCAGGGATGGCAGTTTCATGGCAACCATCTGGCTTGACGTATTTAGGTATAAAGGTGGGTATCTAGAGAGAAGGATTTGGCACACTCTCTGCAGGCCTTCATTACTCAAGGCAATGACAAGATCCCATATGATATCCTACTCTATATGGCACAATAAAAGCCTCAGGATAGGTAGAAAAACATTTTCTTGGGAGGGCTGGGTCAAGCTGTCGGTGACTTATATGACGGAGACCAGTTTCTTTCTTTTGAGCAATTAAGGGTTAAGTATAAACTCCTGAACAAAGACTTCTGGAAGTACCTACAGTTGCGTAGCTGTGTGCTGTTGAACGCTAAGCAATCACCACTTTCTCCTAGAAATGAAATACAAAGTAGAATGGAACAGAGGGAGCACTCCAAACAGAAAACACTTCTACAACCTCTTAAGGGAATCCCAACCACCCAGGTCTGAAGGACTTAAGAGATGCTGGGAAAAAAGATACGAGGGAAGCTGTATCTGGTGAAGCATAGTTGTAAATTATTAGCTCATGGTCTAAAGTATCAAGGGAGATGCAAACCCATTTGATTAATTATAAAATGGCACATCTAGGACAGTGAAATTGTGACTTATGCTGGAGGTGTGACGCGTCCTCTGGTACTTTTATGCACATGATGTATTCGTGCCCCATGGTAGACTTACTATTGTCTAAGATTTCTTCCTTTGTTAACACTGTGATGTGCTCTACGCTAACCCAACATCCTCTGCTCTGTCTATTGGGGGGGGTACCAGAGGGAAGTGGGATGTCAAAACAGCACTTGTTACAGGATGTAGGATAGTTGTACGTAACTGGAAGACTAGAGGATGTATATCTGTGAGGGAGTGATTTGAGGAATTGGCCAAGATTTCTTCCGATGAGAAACTTTGCTATAGATTGCTGGGTAAGGATGAAGTTTATATGAAAATATGGGGCCTTAATACATTTTAGAGCTGCACCCTTTTTATTTCATTTACTTTCCTGTTTTGTTTTATTTTTCTTTATTATTTGTAACGATTGTCCTTCCCGTCAACGACTCCGCATTGCTAAGTACAACTATGTATTTGTATTAGACTGTCTGCATTGGACTCCCTCTGCGTGTGTTCAGAATATTCTCTAATTGTCTGTTTTGACATGAGGAGTATGGCTATGTCCTTTTTCTACTGTAAAACAATAAAAAGTGAATTACAATATATATAGATATATATATATATATATATATATATATATATATATATATATACACACACACATACATATATATACACATATACATACATATATATACATATATATATATGTATATATATATATATATATATATATATATACATATATATATATGTATACATACATACATATATATATACACATACATACATATACATATATACATACGTATACATATATTACATATACAGTCATGGAAAAAATTATTAGACCACACCTTGTTTTCTTGTTTTCTTCAGTTTCTTGTTCATTTTAATGCCTGGTACAACTAAAGGTACATTTGTTTGGACAAACATAACGATAACCACAAAGATTGCTCATGAGAGTTTTATTTAAGAGCTGATATCTTACCATTTTCCATGGTTTTCTTGATTATAACCTAAATCACTTAAGTTTTTACATCAATAGCTATGGCGTTGTACTGCCAAAAACACTGCTTTTATGCATTCAGTGTTTTCTTTTCTGTCTGTTTTAGTCACATGATGACGTTTAGTGGTACCAGGTATATATATATATATATATATATATATATATATATATATATATATATATACACACACACACACACACACACACACACTTTTGGTTTGTTCGTTCTAAATTATCAGGGACTGGCAAACTAGTCAGAATTAAGGAAATAATGGATGGTTCTAAATACGGGCAGATTATTGAGGAAAACCTGTTTCAGACCACTAGAAATTTGAGATTGGGACAAAGGTTCACCTCAAAGCAGGACTATGACCCTAAGCATATTTCTAAAGCAATATTCAAGTGGTATAAGAGGAAACATGGCCCTGGCACAAGCTAGGGTAGTTTAGCCTTTAAAGAATGGGCAGAAATCCCAGTGGCTAGATGTGCCAAGCTCATTGAGACCTGCAGCTGTAATTACTGCAAAACACAGCTCTACTAATTAAATTACTTTAGGGGCAGTGAACTGCAGTTTTCTCTAAAACTACAAAAGATTAGAGCCTTCTCTCTGTCACTGAAACAAATACAAATAAAATCCAAGTGAAAAGAATAATTATAGTTCTTAACCCATCTTTTTCATTATGCTGTTTAAATTAGAAAAGAGCATCAGGGTTTTCCCAGCATACATGTACTTTTGTAAACAGATGAACCGGATAATAAAGACAAATAAATACAAGAACGTTCTCCTGTCAGAAATTCAATGATTCTCTTACCCATTGCAGGGGCCATTAAAATACCTTTTTTAAAACATCTAAATTAGAACACATGGGTGTTGTAACATGTGTGCATCTCCTGAAACAAAGCTATTAAATTGTTTCCCATTGCTCACCACTCAGTGCGCTGATGACTATTAGTAACTATTGGTTACTTTCAAGGAACAGCTCACAAAGCTGTCTGACGTTACACCTAAATACAGTCAAAGTACTCCAAAAATGCTTTTGTACCTTGTGCTTCATCTGGGTTCATTTTACTTTGGAAATTTATCTCAAGCTACTCTGCATAAGTGGTAATAACACATATATAACACAAACATTTTTCAGATGAATCATGCTGTTCATATAAAAACTTTTAGTGGATTTTGGAGGGAAACTCACGTTAGAACGTAGTTGACGCTGACGATGCAGTGAGGTCGGGACGACCGGCTGTTGTGCACGATAGTTGCGTAACTCTGAAC
Source organism: Hirundichthys speculiger (assembly GCA_018398805.1). Lineage (NCBI taxonomy): Eukaryota > Metazoa > Chordata > Actinopteri > Beloniformes > Exocoetidae > Hirundichthys > Hirundichthys speculiger. The sequence continues at coordinate 71,245 of JAGFBZ010002012.1, read as the reverse complement.
CCAAACCCAGCCGCCGTGCTTGGCCAGAAAACGGTAGTACTTAGTGGTGACCTGACCTTTCACCAGCACTGCAAAAAAAAAAGAAATAACAGCTAATTATTACCTTAAAAATCTAAATCAGCACATACTAACTAACATGAAAACATTTCATATATTTTCATATATATTAATTTATTTCATTTGCAACAGATAATCACTCCATATGTGATACGATGACCCATCTTGAAAGATGTATTTATGTATATCATATTTAGATTGGCTCATTCAGGAGTTATAAATACATGATTGATTGGTTGTAGAGCGGGTTGCTCTGAGTCCCAGTTGGCCCAGTTACTTCCTGTGGCCTGTGTAATCATGTGTATCAAACTCTGCCTCCATTTTGACTGGAAGAGGACACCTGTAAAGTCACATGACTGTGTCTTGCCTGGCTGTAACAGTATAATATCGAAAAACTTTTTTTTATTGCACCTTTATTGATCTATTTATTGACACAATCTGAATCACTTTTGTAGCTACACAAACAGAGAAAGCAGAATTTTACATAAAAGCTTCCCTCTTCATGCAGATGCTCTACTCTGTTTTTTACTGGTAATTTTGGAGCAGTGATTTTTTCCTCACTGGGTGGTCTTACGGCCCATATTAATGTGATTTACTGAGGATGGTGACGCTCTCTCCCTAATTTCAGTCAGCATCTGAAAGCTCTTCTGTTGTTCTGGGGTTCATTTGAACATTTTTACACCAAAGCTTGTTGATATCTGGGACATTTATCCTCATTTATGGAAACGAGAACAGCTGCATTTTAACATTCTATCAAAAATTAAAAGGACACGATATTGTAAACTACATTGAAACATTCATTTAATACACCGTCTGGAACAATGTGAATGGAAACTGGACTCACACAAATGATGTGCACAGCGCAGGTGGAAGGAGTCACAGCTGTGCACGTGATGGTAGAGAGTCTTCTCTATGAGATCCTGAGGCTCGTAGCCCGTCAGCTCTGCAACGCTAACACACACACACACACGTTTATGATTTACAATGATTTACAATTCCAAACCATAACATATTAAAATGATACAAAAAAACAAAACTGAAAAAAAAACAAAAAAACAATGTAGTCTGATATTTCAATTTATTCTTCAGGTAGCCGCTGCTACCAGATTACCTGGGCCATAAGTTAGTTTATTTTCTTGTAAACAGTCTAAATCCTAGCGGTGCACGATAACTATCGACCCGATAACAGGAAATTATGATGTCATCCCTATAAGTCCGATATCATGACGAATATCCCTGATAACATTTATATTTCTGTCAACACAGCAGTGCCTCGCTCCCTCTGAACCTTGAATGACCGGCAGTGAATGTGAAGTTCAAGTGACGTCGGCATAATCAGAAAAACGATTACTCAATCAGGAAAATCAAGAATACCCCCTCATGCCATAAAACAACTCGTTAACTCGTCATAATTTTAGTAGTTGCTGACTTGAATCGATATTCGCAGTATTTTCCCACATGTTACACATAAAAAAGAAAAAAATAGAAAAGGCTGAAAGAACGACGAGCAAACGACGGAACGTGGGAATTTACGTTACACCTTGAATGCAGCATCCAGCACATTGTGCTGTTGAAAACAAACATGGCGGCGTGGAACTTCGTTAAAGTTTCAGAAGAAGATAGTTTGGTGGTTATTTGTGACGAATCCTCCGAGTGAATTCTACGAGGAGGGAAGCACAAGCTTTAATACGTAAAACCTGATCAGCCACCTACAACATAACAATCACTTCCATGGAGTTTTGAAATCGCGCTAACGTGAGCTAATGGAAGCTAATGGTAACATGTGCAAGCCAGCAGGAGTCTCTCCTCTCCCTCATTCCTCTCATCTAAAGCTTCCATGAGATAAAAAAATAAAAACTACTGAACCTCATTTACTTTAATTAGAGGTATTAATGTAAATGGAACCACAAGCCAAAATCCTTTAAATGTTAATCTTTTTCAGTTAGTAATTCTGATGCATGTATTTCCATCAGTTCAAGGAGCCTTTATTTTTATATCAGTCAGTAATGAACCTTATTTAAGTTAGTGTGAGATATCAAATAGGTTTGTTTGATAGCTTTAAGAAAATGTTTGAGAGGCTTGACAATAGTTTTTAATTGGAAAAAATAAATATCTGTTCATTTAAAAAGTCAAAACTATTTTTGATTTTGTTCATAGTATTGATGTAATGATCTTAGGTATATGTGTGTGTTATCGGTTATCGGCCTTTAAGAGCTGAAAGTTATCGGTTATCGTATCGGTTTTAAAAAACAGTTATCGGTCAGCCTTACTAAATCCACAAAATTGAAAGTTTTTTTCTTTTTAACTAATCTAATTTAATTTGGTAATATACATCCATTTTTACAATTGAGCACTGCAACACCCAAAAGCCAGTTTCTACATCCCCACTAATAGGTGGCACTCTGAAGATTTCAAGCGATTAAGAGTTTCAGTTGTTGTTTTGTCTCAGTCTACCTGCAAACATGTCTTCAGGTGTGCAACAGTAGGAGGTCAATTATTTTTCCTTCTACAACATTCTTTATTTTGTACAGGTCTCGACTGCAGGAAGGCGAGTCCAGCAGCCATATCCTCCCCTACGTCAACCATGCCTCTACAGTGATCCCCCCCGCGACAATCAAAATCCATGATCTGGAGCTGGAGCCCCCCGAGCCTCAATAATGTGTTTAAAATATGTTTAAAAACCGCAAAAAAGTAGTGAAACAAGACAAAGGCTCAACTGTGGTCTTTCTATTTCCTTCACAGCCTCTGGTCTCTGAACCGTAGTAAACAAACCGCTGCTATTGTGCTATTTTTGGCTCGTAATTAGCGGCTAACAACAACAAAAGAAAAAGTCTGGTTTTCTCTGCATGGAACAGGAACTTTATTGTGTCGCTGCAGGAACTTGTAACATCACACAGGTTGTATTGTTGGGCTCCTGTCGGTTAACAGAGAATGTAAATCTATACACGCTGGGCTGCTGTTGATGCTCACTACACTTTTCATCTAACCCCGTTTTCATTCTGCCGTCCCACAATACACACACACTACATTACCCATAAGGCCACACCATTACCCATAAGGCCACCTTCTTAAAGGGGCCAGGCTGGCTTACAGCATTTCTTCACTGTGAGAGAACGCGAACAAAACATCCTGTAATGTTTCCGCGATTTTTACAAATGTTTTAAATTATATTATATATTTCTGAAAAGAAAATCTGCGAAGCACTAAAACCGCAACGTGGCAAGGGAACACTGTATAACCTAAAAATGGATCTCCCAAAGAAAAGATGAGGTGTTGAAGGCAGCGTATGCTAGTCCACCATCTTAGCTAACGTTTCTGCATTAATGCTGCCATCCGAGATATAAAACTAGATTTGTAGAGGACACTGATACAAATGATGAATCTTTTTTTGTCTTTGACTCCAAGCACGTGTCCATTAAATCCAAAAAGATCTAGAATACTGGTTCTGTGTGACGATGGTCCATACTGGAAACCAGCCTGGACACGTCAACACCTCGAGGCTAACATGTCGCTAAGGGCCGATTCTGACACAGTAAATCACAAATACTGGTGACTGATAATAGAATAGCAACACAGATTTATAAAAAAAAAATAATAATAAAATCTAATTCAAAACGTTTTTACAGATGAAACGCTGTTGCTTTTAACGTTTTTCAAGGTTGGATAAGGTAGAGGTTTATTTTTTTCTTACATATTTGAGATCCCTTGCCAGTCTTTGCTCCTCATGATACTGTGTTTATCTCTACAATTTACAATCACCTGTTGACTTCACCTGTTTGAAAAAAAATATATACATTTTTAAAAAGGATATTTTTCTCTCATCTACAGTCATGGAAAAAATTATTAGAGCACCATTTTTTCTTTACTTTCTTGTTCATTTTAATACCTGGTACCACTAAACGTCATCATGTGACTAAAACAGACAGAAAAGAAAACACTGAATGCATAAAAGCAATGTTTTTGGCAGTACAACGCCATAGCTATTGATGTAAAAACTTAAGTGATTTAGGTTATAATCAAGAAAACCATGGAAAATGGTAAGATATCAGCTCTTAAATAAAACTCTTATGAGCAATCTTTGTGGTTATCGTTATGTTTGTCCAAACAAATGTACCTTTAGTTGTACCAGGCATTAAAATGAACAAGAAACTGAAGAAAACAAGGTGGTCTAATCATTTTTTCCATGACTGTACTTACTAGCACCAAATTAGCCCCATAAACACTTTTTTTTTTTAATGTGTTGCAGGCCTGAAAAGGCAAAAATGGATGTTTATCAATAAATGATGCATAATGCTCAAAGTAAATGTGAGAATTACATTTCTCTTATTACTGGTCTTTTCCTTACTAGTACTAAATTGCCCAAATACAAACTTTTTTGGAATATATAGCCAGCCTGAAGTGTAAAAATTGATCTGCATTAACAAGTGAAATGAACTTTTTAGTAATTTTGTACATTACAGGGAGTTGACTGCATTAATGAGTGTATTCTCTTACAATGTTAGCAATACAACAACAACAACAAAAAACAAAACAGGCATGCGGATTGTTAGATGTTACTGCGAGGTTTCTCACAGTCTACATTCAAATATGAACATTCATAATTACCAGATGTGCTGATAGCTTTTTCTTACACCTGCAGTTACAGACCACACATGCACCTGAACAGGTAATCACTGCTGTATCTACAGGCAGGTACAGAGGCGTGTATTACAGAGGATTTACCGTGAATCCAGGAAGATCAGCTTCATATCCAGGCTGGCTCTGAACATGAACATGTTGCTGTGCAGTTTGATCTCGGTGACGGCGCTGGGCGGCAACGAGTGGCCGACCGCCACCAGCCCGACGTTCTGGTAGCAGCCGTCGAACGGAGACATGTCCAGACTGTACTGGCGGACCTTCAGGTAGCCGCTGCAGTGGATCACCTGAAGCACACGGGAAATAAACATTTCAATCAACAGCTCTCAGGGCCACCGAGCAATAAAATAAAACACAAATAAACATACATGCGAGGCTGTCTAACATCCAGTCCACTATCTGACAGAATACAACCAACCCGTCTGCTTTATTCCTCTGCTTTAAGGAGAAATTCAAAAAACTAATTTCAGTCTGGTGGAAAATAAATAGAGAAATAATGCTTCATCTAAACATTCAGTTCATGATTTTTGAACACGTGGGTGTACCCAGATGCTAACCCACATGCTAACCCACATGCTAACCCAGATGCTAACCCAGATGCTAACCCACATGCTAACCCAGATGCTGGATCTATTTCCTTGTGATATTGTTCTGCACAGCTAGCGAACCGACTGGGGTTGAAACGTTCTCACGTCCATGAGGAGAGGAACGGGAAATAGAAAAAGGTGTGTGCAGGTTGTTGGAAATTAGAACAGCTTCAAAAGTCAAGAAGGAATATGGCAGAATTTGAATTGAGATTGTTTAAACTTGTGTTTGAACCTTGATAAGCACCATCACTTTACTGATGTTGACTGCTGAAGTTTTTAACGAGAGAGATAAATCTGAGGAATCACAGAGTCTCATGACCACACAGGTGCAGGAACAGGTGCAGGCCCACACAGGTGCAGGCCCATACAGGTGCAGGAACAGGTGCAGGCCCACACAGGTGCAGGAACAGGTGCAGACCCACACAGGTGCAGGCCCACACAGGTGCAGGAACAGGTGCAGGGCCACACAGGTGCAGGCCCACACAGGTGCAGGCCCACACAGGTGCAGGAACAGGTGCAGGAACAGGTGCAGGAACAGGTGCAGGCCCACACAGGTGCAGGCCCACACAGGTGCAGGCCCACACAGGTGCAGGCACAGGTGCAGGGCCACACAGGTGCAGGCCCACACAGGTGCAGGCCTGCGCCAGGATGCTCCGCTGCACAGGACCTCCTTTCTGGGATTGTATTTTTAGTTTTTGCAAAAGACACGTCTGAACAATAAATGGTGAGGACGTTCTGGTGTTGTCTGAAGTAGTGCTGGGCGATATGGAAAAAAATCATATATCACGATATGGACTATTTTATATCACGATAACGATATATATCACGATATACCATAATAAAGTATGTTTTCAGTTATTCTCTGAAAAGTTTGACAAAAATTTCATTGCTTACTTTCCAACTTTATTTTGAAAGGACATTTAGCTGAACTGTCACAAACATACATTTTAGTGCAGCAAAAACAGGTAGGTACAGAGGTACAGTAGCTTTCACATTTTTTTAAAGTGCACAACAGTTTGAGAGGAAAAACACATTTTTGCACTGAAGTTCAGCTATAAAAAATAAACACAAATTATTTTTCAACTTTCTGAAATCTGTAACCTTGTAGTGCAAAGTTTGCAAACCAATATTAAAGTGTCTAAAGTAAACATCAGGGTTGAAGAGAACTCTGTTTAAGGCATTAACCATGAATAAAAGTGCAAACATAAAAGGCTACTTTGTAGAAGTAGATATGATTCTATCAAATTTATCGTTGCAGGTTATTTAGTTACATATTTGCTGTAATAATTGATAAAATTAGGTTAGAAACGATAGAAACGATAGAAGAGAAATGGCACGAGACACACTTTTATATCGTCCCCACGATATGTATCGTCATATCACCCAGCACTAGTTTGAAGCATTTTTTTTTTTTTAGGTGTCACTTCAAACAACACTGAGGCTCACGCGGAGTGAAATGATGTTTAAAGCAACAGTAATTCTCTTTATTACAGGTCGGATGCTCTGATTGGTCAGTACAGAGATGAAGCATCACCTCTGTGATAAGGGCTCATCTGTACGACCACTTAACACGTGATACATGAATGAAAATAAAAACACACAACATTCACCATCAGGTGTCAGAGACTGAATGTTTATTTTTGTTTTTGTTCATTTTTGTCTGTTTGATTTGACTGTAACGTGAAAACAGGAGCTTGTTACCTTGTAGCCTCCACAGGTGAGACCAGCGTTTCTTTTAGCGAGGACACATTTCATTCTCAAGAAAAAGGAGCGCTCCATCTCATATTCTGCAGAGAAATAAAAAATAATGTAAAAACCGTTGAGTTATTGACGTCGGGTAGTGAGTCTATGTCTGTTAGGCGGTTTACCTTGTAGGAAGTGTGAGTGGTAAGGCTGGTGCGCCGTGAGGACGGCCGTCATCTCGTCGTGGTCTGCTGGGTGAATATATTCATAGATGCTGTTTCCCGTCAGCTCTACCTGTGGAGAAGAAGCTTCAGATCAGAACCGGGTCAAACCGTCCCCCAGAGAAACTCACATCACGTTCATCAGACCGACCTGTGACAGACCCAGGTGCACCGATGCCGTCTCCGATATGTACATGATCTTCCCGTCTGGAGCGACCACGAAGATAAAACCGTCTAACGTCTGGAAGAGACAGAACAAACAGGTGTTATAGGTTTTCTTTCAGGAGAATATTAGTTATCGCTGGTTTTCATAAACAGCAGCATGTTAAACTTGAAGGAGCAGCTTTAACACCAGTAACAACATTGTGAGAGATTTAATTCATTTCATGAATGATACATTTTAATGATTATATCACGTATCTGCATTAAAGCAAAAGCTACTAGTTAATAGGGATGCGCGCGATTAGTCGTCTAACCGATTAAACGTCCGCCCACTTACTACTCGGCACCAGAAATATTAGTCGTTTAAACCAATTTGTGTTTTATTCATGTACAAAGTCGCTTAACTGTCATACAGCCGCCCGCCACTAGTCGGGGCTACAGAGCCGTCAGACAGCAGACCCCTCTCCCCTCGGAAAGGCTCGAGTAGACTGGAGTTTTAAAACGGCACGGTGGGAAGATAGTCTCGCTAAACCAGCGCGGTTTGGCGGTACTTTAATCTAGAAAATGAAAACAAGGTAGTATGTAGACTGTGTCAGAAACAACTAGCATACAATCACTCGACTGGAGCAATGAGCAACCACATTCAACTCAAGCATTTGGATGTTAATCTGCACGAGACGACGGCTGCTGATGCTAGCGGTGCTGATGCTAGCGGTGCTAGCCACACTCAGGCCGATTTGACATTGTTTACCCGGAGACGTGTTCTCCCGTCCGGTCTGAGAGATTTTAGATGTTTGTTTAATTTTACACTCATATTGAACTACGCATAGAGCTTAATAATCCAGCAGCAATTTATCTTTTTTAGATGTTACATTATTTGTTAACTTTAAGTGAGTTTTTGTCGGATGTGCAGGGTTTATATTCATACTGCACGGTGCAAAATGCTGCTCGTTTCGGTTGAAATTTAATTATAATTTAGATGTTTTATTAACTTGAAAGTGAATTAAAGCTATGATTTTTGTCGGATAATCTGCAAGATTCAATGTGTCAGAGGCAATTTATTTATTTTGGTGGTTAACGTTTGACTGAGTTGCCTTCATGTTCACATTCATTCATACTGCACGGTGCAAAGTGTCTCGTAATTCAGCGGCATTTAAAATCCGACGTGGTTGTTGAACATTGTGATTAAAGGCTTAAAGAACTCATGTTACACACAATATTTTTTGGGACAATGTTTCAAATTCTGTTTCGATGTTTCAATAAATTGTGCTAAATTTTCACTGCTTTCTGAGTGTTTTCCTTTTTTTTAGACTAGTCGACTAGTCTTAATTAAAATTTTCGTTTAGTCGACAGGGAAATTAGTCGCCAGGAACATCCCTACTAGTTAACGAAGTCATTCCCTACATGTGGCATATATCACATTGAAATTGCTAATGAAGGTTACAGTTAAGACAGTGCTTATTTCATAGTGATAGGCTGTCTTCAATACTGCCAGTAATAGGCTCCTTTTAGAAAAAAATAATGACTACATTTTTGGGATTATCGTGAAATTCCATTGCTAATTTGACAACAAACAATATTGTAGACCCTGCCACTAGTATACGGTAAATTCAACAAAACACAGCACCATACTGTACTGTGTTATAGTTAGGGATGTCCGATATTGGCTTTTTTGCCGATATCCGATATGCCGATATTGTCCAACTCTCAATTTCCGATACCGATATCTACCGATACCGATATATGCGGGCTATTTTTCCTCAAAACTAATTTTAGGTATCATCACATATCTCCTGTCGTGGAATTAACACACTGTCTGTGCAAAAAAAAAGAAAAAAAAACCGATACCGATATATGCGGGCTATTTTTTCCTCAAAACTAATTTTAGGTATCATCACATATCTCCTGTCGTGGAATTAACACATTGTCTGTGCAAAAAAAAAAAAAAAAAAAAAAAAACCCAATACCGATATTTACCGATATTACATTTTTATGCCAATATCGGGCCGATAATATCGGTGGGCCGATATTATCGGACATCCCTAGTTATAGTACATATTATAACAGTAATAAACTGTTAAAAAAGTTTACAGTAAGCAAACTAGCAAAAACGGTAATTTACTGGCAACCCTGCTGCCAGTAATCTACTGTGATATCAAGAAAATACAGCAGCGTACTGTAATTCAGCGCATGGGATTATTACAGTAACATACTGTAGAGTTGATTATTGTAGGAACACTGTAAAATTAACAGTAAACTACTGTGATATCAAGAAAATACAGCCGTGTACTGTAATTCAGTGGATGGGATTATTACAGTAACATACTGTAGAGTTGATTACTGTAGGAACACTGTAAAATTAACAGTAAACTACTGTGATATCAAGAAAATACTGCAGCGTACTGTAATTCAGCGCATGGGATTATTACAGTAACATACTGTAGAGTTGATTACTGTAGGAACACTGTAAAATTAACAGTAAACTACTGTGATATCAAGAAAATACTGCAGCGTACTGTAATTCAGCGCATGGGATTATTACAGTAACATACTGTAGAGTTGATTACTGTAGGAACACTGTAAAATTAACAGTAAACTACTGTGATATCAAGAAAATACTGCAGCGTACTGTAATTCAGCGCATGGGATTATTACAGTAACATACTGTAGAGTTGATTATTGTAGGAACACTGTAAAATTAACAGTAAACTACTGTGATATCAAGAAAATACAGCCGTGTACTGTAATTCAGTGGATGGGATTATTACAGTAACATACTGTAGAGTTGATTACTGTAGGAACACTGTAAAATTAACAGTAAACTACTGTGATATCAAGAAATTACAGCAGCGTGCTGTAATTCAGTGCAAGGGATTATTACAGTAACATACTGTAGAGTTGATTACTGTAGGAATACTGTAAAATTAACAGTAAACTACTGTGATATCAAGAAAATACAGCAGTGTACTGTAATTCAGTGCATGGGATTATTACAGTAACATACTGTAGAGTTGATTACTGTAGGAATACTGTAAAATTAACAGTAAACTACTGTGATATCAAGAAAATACAGCAGTGTACTGTAATTCAGTGCATGGGATTATTACAGTAACATACTGTAGAGTTGATTACTGTAGGAATACTGTAAAATTAACAGTAAACTACTGTGATATCAAGAAAATACAGCAGTGTACTGTAATTCAGTGCATGGGATTATTACAGTAACATACTGTAGAGTTGATTACTGTAGGAATACTGTAAAATTAACAGTAAACTACTGTGATATCAAGAAATACAGCAGTGTACTGTAAAGTGCATGGGATTTTACAGTAACATACTGTAGAGTTGATTACTGTAAAATTAACGTAACTACTGGCAACCGTGCTGCCAGTATTTTACTGTTTTTCTACATGACAATCTTTTACAGTGAGTCTAAAACTCATTTATATACTTGATTTTTTTTGTTGTTGTTGTTCTAAAAAATGACTTTAATTACCTGTTGATTCCACTTTGTTACAGTTTTATAGCCAATCACTGTTGATATCTAATGAATCACGTTACTGCTTTATACCTGGAGCAGAGCAGCAACAGATACGTGACGATGTGCAGTAAAGTAAATATAATATTCAGCCTCCGAGCCTCCCGCCCCCCCCCCCCCCCCCCTGACTGCCTTCCCATGGTCCTCTTGGGCCAGCACTGGTTAACGGCCAGTTAAAGCAGCAGTCGTGCTTTATGATGAAGGGATGAAGCAGTGATTGGTACATCTGTCTGACTACTGTCTGGTGAGCTTCAGCCCTGCAGACATGTCTCTTTGTGCTGCTACTGATGGGGGGGGTGTGTGTGGGGTGGGGGTGGGGTGGACACGGTTAGAGCGTGTGGGGGGGGGGGGGGGGTGGACACGGTTAGAGCGTGACCATGAATGTGTTCAGCTCATTTCCCTCTCAGAGCTCAGCGTGGAGGCAGATGGTAACACAGTCTTCATTTATCCAGCTTTAGAAAACGCTACCGTGATAACAGCTATAGTTCCGTTTGCTGAAGCTCCTTTTGATTTATTATCATTTTTTTAAAGATTGAAATAAATATAAATGTTTGTAACTGGTAAGTACCTGTAAGAGGTGGGACCCTAATTCCTGAGCCACTCCATCCAGAGAGCTGCTGCGACTCCTGTGACCCCAGGACTCCCCCAAACCTGGAAACATAAAATACATCTTATTTATTAAAACAAAGGAAGCGATAAACGCCTAGTTAAAGATAATACATAATATAATATAATATAAATGCTTTACTGCAAAGAAGGTCTGTTGCTACAGTTTGATCTATCCGTAGCGTTTAAATGTAGCAGAATATAATTAGAGAAAAAAACAGATCTGCAGTGATAAGAAGGAAAATAAATGTGATATTTTTCTTACAGCCTTAGTTGAGGGAATTACTCTATAATTTAAAAGAACCTGTTGTTTATAATTAAGTCTGGAAAGGCTCTTTAAACGGAACCACCGTTAATTACAAACATGTTACTGTCTGCAGTTTGAAAAAGCCCGTCACCTACGAGCACGCGCGTGGATACAAATCACATCCCCTTCACTGAAAAAAAAAAAAAAAAAAAAAAAAAAAAAAAAAAAAAAAAAATATATATATATATATATATATATATATATATATATATATATATATATATATATATATATATATATACCATCATACACAGTCCCCGTCATAAAAATCAAATGTACCTCACGCGACACGTTTAACTTTAACGGACTTCAAAGCAGCCGCCGCCGCTGCCGCCCGGAGCCGCTCCGCTCCGGTAGCAGCGGCTGAAGCTCCGGTAGCACCGGCAGCGGGAAGCGGCTCCTGCCCTGCAGACATCACCGCCCCGCCGCCTCGTCCTCATATGGACCCGATCTGGGTTTGACGTTGCACAAGAACTACGGGCCCAAAAGAATCCGAGCTGGAGGGTTGGAGCCTTCACGCGCCAGGACGCGCGCTTAAACACCGACATCCGTTTACTGAACGACCACAAACACGCACGGCAGGCCACTACAATAATATTAATAATAATAATATGAATAAAAATAACATTAATAATAATAATAATAATAAATAATAATAATAATAATAATAGTAATAATAATCATTTGTAAAGTTAAAAATCCTTTTTTAACGGCTCCATTGAACGTGGCGGCTCTTCTGATCTCTGATCTTATTTATTGATAATCAGTCCTACCGGAGCTGATCTGTTTATAGACTAGATTTATTCATTACTGTTCATCATATAAATATACTTCGGGAATTAATAAAACATAACGGAGTTAAATTTTCAATAGCGATGACATTTTTATCAGAAATATGTAAAATAAAATAAAAATCAATCGAACATTTGAAGAACAAACGTTTCTGACGAATGAAGAACTCAGATTTATCACGCTGACTGGAAATATGAAATATGAGGTCCAGCTCCAGATGTGGACCGGGACCAGAACCGGGACCAGAGCCGGGAGAGAGCAGAAAACCAGCAGTCTATGGCGGGAGTCGCTGCCGCTGCTGGGAACCAGTAAACCAGTAAACCAGTAAACCAGACCCTCTGGGTCGGGACAGGACTGGTCCGTCAGGACAGGACTGGGTCCAAATCAAACCGATCCGAGCCTCCATTCATGAGGAGCCTCAGGTGTTTTAGTTCATTAGTGGAGTCACGCGCAGCGGCCCGAGCGATAAATGCATCAAATAAATAAAAATAAAAATAAAAAGCTAGACGGGTTCTGTTCTTCCTAAAAACAAACAAACTAAAATCTCAATAATGTTGTGAATATTGTGTCAGCCTGAACCGCTCCTTTGTTCTGTTGGTATTTTATTTAAGTATTTTAAAAGAAGAGGAATAAAAATAACAATTATATTCATTAACGCAAAATGTTATTTTTAAACGGCTTCATAGAAAGGCATTCTCATTTGAAATAAAGTGTAAATACAATAGATACAATATTAGACTACACGAATAGACTGCATTAAAAAAAAGTTGTTTTTTTTTTTTTGTTTTTTTGTTTTTAAGAAAATCGATCGTGACAGTCCAGTAAATATTCCATTCGTGGTAAATTTTAAAATGCAGTAATTTCCCTTGACGTCATTTATTAATATATGAACGGACACGATGACGGTTTAAATATTCACGAGCCTCGTGTGTAGTTCAGACATTAATCCTTTAACAACCGCGGGATCAGAAAGATTTAGAAATAAAAGGAAAATCTGCCAAAGACAAAGTCGTCTAAGGCTTTACAACTTTACAACTTTACAGTTAAAACTATATTAAAACTAGAGTTAAAACGGTATGTGTGTATAACACACACACACACACACACACACACACACACACACATATATATTTAAAAACACGTTTTTATTTGGTTAAAACTACCAGTACTACCAGTACTGCTGCTGCTGGAGGTGTGAGGAGGTCTCTACATCCGTTAAACCAGCAGATGGTCTGATGTGGTACCTGTACCAGGTACCGTCCCTGCAGCTACTCACAGCTTTCCGTGCACATGCACATGCACATGCATAAACGCATCTCTGCAGCAGACTGGAGGAATATAACTGTTTCTGCTGGTACTGATTTAACAAATACTGACGTCTCGTTGTTACAAAAAAAGACTTGAAAGATATTTTTTAATTACATTTAAGTAACTATCCTTATTTTGCATTTAAAGCTTATATACTGCAGATTAAATCCTGCGGTTCAGTAATGAAAAAAGTTCATACAGAGACTGAACATCAACGGCTACTATTTTTATTTACGGGGTTATAAATCACAGCTAAACTAACTAGAACATTTAGATTTTTATTTTTCACATGGCTATATATATATATTTTATACATAGCATTAAAACCATGAGTTCTACCAGTTTATCTTGATATAAAATTGCTCATATGAGTGCTTTCCTCTCATTGTGATTGTGATAGAATAATGTATTTTAGTAATAATTTCAGTGTTTCCAACATTAATGTATCACCAACAACGCTGGATGTAACAAGTTCCTCCCAGTCCACCTCCCAGTACCACAGTTGCCTTTACTGGTACAGAGAGCTACAACATCCAGGCCTCTGCAGCAGTGGACCAGACCAGCAGGAGAACTGGTCTCTACTGGGAGAGGTCTGGAGGAACCCCATCACTACAGACTAACCCAGAACTGGTCTCTACTGGGAGAGGTCTGGAGGAACCCCATCACTATACTAACCCAGAACTGGTCTCTACTGGGAGAGGTCTGGAGGAACCCCATCACTACAGACTAACCCAGAACTGGTCTCTACTGGGAGAGGTCTGGAGGAACCCCATCACTATACTAACCCAGAACTGGTCTCTACTGGGAGAGGTCTGGAGGAACCCCATCACTACAGACTAACCCAGAACTGGTCTCTACTGGGAGAGGTCTGGAGGAACCCCATCACTATACTAACCCAGAACTGGTCTCTACTGGGAGAGGTCTGGAGGAACCCCATCACTATACTAACCCAGAACTGGTCTCTACTGGGAGAGGTCTGGAGGAACCCCATCACTACAGACTAACCCAGAACTGGTCTCTACTGGGAGAGGTCTGGAGGAACCCCATCACTATACTAACCCAGAACTGGTCTCTACTGGGAGAGGTCTGGAGGAACCCCATCACTACAGACTAACCCAGAACTGGTCTCTACTGGGAGAGGTCTGGAGGAACCCCATCACTATACTAACCCAGAACTGGTCTCTACTGGGAGAGGTCAGAGGTCGTCTGGAGGAACCCCATCACTGAAACCCACCGGCCCACTAGGCAGAAACCACTGGGATAGAACTATTTTGATCTAATAATTAAACGCAACCATGATTAGAACTGCAGTTTATCAATATTTAATCAGTTACATATTTATTCAGAGTAAACCTCAAATCTAAGAATCATCCAAATAAAATACAAATAAAACCAATCAGTGGTCGTCTTGTAAATTATTGAGACGATCTGTTTTTTAGGAATTACCTATTCATTTTTAAAAAAATTATTTATTTCCAAAACTTATAAGAAAACAGAATCCAGTGCAACAAAATATCTAAATATTACACTGTTAGACATTTTGTTGTATTTTTACAGTAGTTTACTGGCGACACTATTGCCAGTAAGTTACTGTAATTACCACCTTACAGTATTAATCCTGTAATAATGTTTTACAGTAAATCATCTTTACTGTAATAATGTTTTACAGTATATCATCTTTACTGGCTAAACCCAAATAAATAAGAGAATTAAAAGATATAAGTGCAAAGACATGATAAAAATAACTAAAATTATACAATAAATAAGCTAAAATTTACTATATTAAAGACTAAAACTAAAAGTTAGACATATAAATTTACCATCACAAAGGCCTACAGTAGCATTACTGTAAATGTCAACAGTAATTTAACACAATTTCAAAAAATACAGCAAGTTACTGTAAGTAAAGGCACTTTACTCATAATACTATGCAAATTACAGTAACTTGTTGTAATCATATTTTGTGGTAGGTTTACTGGGCATTTTGTGGTATTTTACTGTAAAAATTACAGCAAAGGCAAACAGTGTACAAGGAGGCTTAAAGCTCCTAAAAGACTCAAAACTGCAGTTAGAGGAATTTTTAAAAACTTGTTGGTTTTTTTTTTTTTTTTTCGCATTAAGTCTGATGCAGTTATAAATTTAAAACACTTTTTTTGTTTATTATGGTCTCTAACCGTCCGGGCCAGTTACCTGCAGGCAGCACCGCCCTCATCCGCAGGTAGCTGCTGGTCAGCCGGATGATGGAAGCTTTATCCAGCTGGGACGTGATGGCGGACGGAAGCGGCAACAGTTTAGCCAGTTCATAAAACTCGCTGTTCTCCTTTTCCCGCCGCGTCCGGGCCGCGTTTTTAGACTTCTCCTTCATGCTGGGGTGAGTCCGGGCCGGTCCGGTCCGGCCCGTCCTCTCTGAGCCGGGTTCGGGTTCGGGTCCGGTCCAGTAATAAACGGTCTCCGAGCATCTGGAAACATCAAAGCCTGGGCCTAAAATCCGCCGGTAATGGCGGCCCAGCTCCTCCCCATCACTCCGGGAGAAGATGACGCGGATAATTCTTTGATTTTTAAAAAGATTAAATTGGTCTCAGTGTCCAGTTGGACCCATTAGTGTTAGACTGGAGCATCCAGAACCAGAACCAGAACCAGAACCAGCAGGCTGGGCCCTGCGGGAGGAAAACAGTGACAGTGACCACATCTAGATCCAGGTGTGTATTGTTGTGTATATGAACATTACTGTTGTCTGGACAGGTGAAATAAAACAAAATAACTAAAACTTGTTTGAATAGTTTACAGAAATTGAGTGGCATCAACTGGTTGCTACGTAATAATTCCAAACGTGTTTCCCGCGCTTACCTCCTCACAGACAAACGTGTCTTTTTAATCCAAACGCCCGTTAACTGGACGGAAACCAGAAAGAATCTTTAAAATCCCAGTAACCTCGTATCTCCCATGATGTGGATGGTTCTCTGAACAGCGTCGCATCCAGTCTCACCGCTGCGGACTCCAAGACCCGCCCACTGGGATCAGCTCTGCTGCTATTGGACGACTGGTTACGTTCATCAGATATCCATTGGTCGTTAGCTGGAACCACGTGACTCAGAGTGAAAGCGGATTGGATGATAAACTCCTGCCGAGGGTGACTGAATAATGTTTTCAGGCTCTTCATGTTCTCTTTCTTTTGGAAGAAAAAACAGTTTATTAAACTACTTCAAACTAAGCAAAGCAAACAAAAAAAAAAATAGTTTCAAAGTAGATCTATTTATTTTTTGTTAACACAAGTTGTTACGTTAGAAAACTGTCCTCAATTCATTGAACAGTTGTTTGGTACTTCTCTTCTGTCCGACGAACATATTATGCTTTTCCATTTATATATATATTTTTTAATTTTCCATTAATATTACAACAATAAGTACATACAAGTTACACGCCAAGCCATATAGCTAATTAATAATTAATTTATGCATTCACTCTTTGGTTGAATACGAGGCAAATAAATCAATGACCTCAAGTAGAAGTCAAACACTGTTTGTTCATGTATTATAATATAATATAATATAATATATATATATATATATATATATATATATATATATATATATATATATATAATGTCAATAAGACACACGTACTAGACATTAATTAAACAACTCCTGTTGTTTAATTAAAATGTTTATAACCCATCTATGAGGGCATAATACTTTTTTTTAAATAATTGGCATAGCCCATAAAAGACAAATTGATCAACATCTAGATCATATGTATACAAAATAAAAATATGAAATTATAAAAAATTAAAATATTAAGAACAGAATGACTCCACAAACAAAAGTACATATTTTATTTTGACATCGATCAGAATCAAGCACAAATCTAACCTATATATATATATATATATATATATATATATATATATATATATATATATATATATTATATATATATATATATATATATATATATATATATATATATATATATATATATATATATATATATATCTATATATATATGTGTGTGTGTGTGTGTGTGTGTGTGTGTGTCTCCAAAGTCTCTGGGAACTTTGGGAGATTGAGAACCAGATGCAAAGTTATTGCATATATTATTTAGATCCAGATTCATTCATTCATTAATCCCACTAATCTAAGTTTTATATCAGTATGCCAATGATTTTCTAAGTTAATCAATTTCACTTTTTTAATGTGTTGAAACTTTGACTATCAAATGTCCTACAAAGATAATCCTGTCATTATCACACACATACACACTATATATATAATATATATATATATATATATATATATATATATATAGATATATATATATATATATATATATATATATATATATATATATATATATATATATAGATATATATCTATATATATATATATATATATATCTATATATATATATATATATATATATATATAAAGAT
This sequence comes from Hirundichthys speculiger, assembly GCA_018398805.1. Lineage (NCBI taxonomy): Eukaryota > Metazoa > Chordata > Actinopteri > Beloniformes > Exocoetidae > Hirundichthys > Hirundichthys speculiger. The sequence goes on along the minus strand of JAGFBZ010002012.1, from coordinate 52,920 downwards.
GTTAGTAATTTTCTTTCGCCCAGTGACATAGTACAGAGTGCAGGTGATAATACACCCTGATTATACTGGTGATTATACTGGTGATTATACTGGTTATACTGGTGATTTCCCTTTGATGAACATCATGCATTGATTTCAGATGATCATTAAACCATAAAGTGAGAAATTACAAGTAAAGTAACAACTGATGTCCAAATATTTCTGCCCCATTTAAAGAAAAAAAAAAAATAAGAAAAATAAAAAGCATTTATTCCACCTTTTAAAAAAACCAGTTCCAACTCAACCCAGTGTCACAGTGATCAACTTCTTTTTCAACTATTCCAGTGATATTTTTCTTTCCTTTAATGAGGAAGCTGTGCAACATAATCACCATAACTCGCTCTATTTTTAATGCTATTATTATACATATCCTGAACTGTATTGCTAAATCTAATTTGTATATATAACACTTAATACGGTCTTGTAAGCTGCTTTAACGAGTAAAATTCACCCACTGTGGGATCAAATAAGTTTGATTTTAGCTTATATGCAGAATGTTGGGAGCTAAATACCAACATTTCTGTTACTCTGAATACATGACTAATAATACAATTATTATAATAGCATTGTAGCTCTTCAGAAGATGAGAATTTTCATGGATATTTCTTTTAGATTCTTTTTTGTGTTTTGAAAGTATAAACTGAAAAAAATGTAAAGGTTTTAAAACATAAATGTGCTCTATCACCAGTCAGTGTTCCCAACCACACCTTTTGGCAAGAATATAAAGCCTCAAAGTGCTTTTTATAGCCAGTAGTCCTATAATTTGTGTTTGGTGGTTTTTGGCTCATTATTTCAGCAGAAGTCTTCCAGCTCTGTGAGACTTTTAGCTCCCCTTACTTGTTTTTTATTTTTTATTTTTTTGGTATCCAGTATCTGATAGGATGAGCTCCGTCATCTCAGTAAGATAAAAAAAAAAAGATTTCTGACATACATTAGCTCAATGTCCATGTCTATATTAAAGCAATAAACTAAAACCAAGTAGTTTTTAAATCCTAAATATAATCAGCAAGTGAAAGGAAATATAAACTGTGAATAACAAAGTTTGTGGAAAACAAATAAAGTTGATACGTTGTATAATTCTTAGTGAAGAAATAAGATCAATATAGATGGTTTATGTGAATTAAACATTCTATGCTGCTGTAATAAATTTATTTTTCAGATGTGATATTAGAAAAGTGGATGTAAAAGCATCGTTGTGAATGAACAGACACAGTAAAGTTTCCACGCCCACGTCTGGATGTAAGCTGAGTAAAAGTGAAATGAACGTGCACATTTTATGGTTAGCATAGCGAGGCACACTTTTCTGAGGTTTTATACAGTGAAGTTCAAAACGTTAGGAAATCAAGATTTAAAGTCTGACGACTAAAGCTTTGGATCAAAACTTGAAAACTCAGAAAATCAAATTATCATTGAGTCTCTCTTTAAAAATCGATAGCGAGAAAAGAAAAGTGAAACTGAGGAAAATGATTGTGCTCTTGTTTATGTATTTATGTATATTAATTTCCCTGTTGTGGGACAAATAAAGTAATATCTTATCTTATCTTTACAGAATTTGATAGCTAGATTATTAATTTTTGAGGGTTTTGGTTCTTAGATAATGTAATAGGCCTGAATGGCACTAAGCCAACGTCATATAAAAAAGCATTGCTAATTTTTCAATCATTAAATATTTTACTCAAAGTAGACACATGAGTCTTATGGTGAAAGCTTCTCAATAAAGTAATTATTGAGATCAGCCAAACCCGTATCCGATGACAACGGCAGCTTCAGCAGAATCAGAAGGGATTTTTAGGGACAACAGGGATTTTTTTTAAACCATGATGATGTCAGCTGGTTTAGATCTTATAGAGCTGTTTTCTAGGAGGTCTGAGCGGAACATTAACGTTCCCTTACAAGTTCTGACAGTATCGGGTGCTCTGAGCTAATATGTGAGGCCCAAATGGTTCCTGATGAAGGTGTGAAGGTGACCTGGATCCAAACAGTGTGGTCGGGTCAAGGCTCCAAGGTGACTGATGCCTTTAAAACATTAAAACTATTTTACCATTTCTGAACCTTTCACACTGATGACTTCCAAAAATATTATTTATCCTGGTCTCAACTTTATAAATGAGTGTCTCTAGTTCATACGCAGTGACGTTTGTTTATAACATGCCTGTTTATACTCATTATCATCCTTATATTGGTCGACTTGAAGGAAGAGACAGGCCAGATGTTTGTGACGTACTTAGAGAACGTACATGGATTCACACGGACACAATGCTTAATACATGGGAATCTTTTTGTTTCCACTCAAAAATGTGGAATTAAAGGTGAGGTAGGTGATCTTTTTTTGCAGCACTTTTTACAATATTGCCTGAAAACCTTTCCACATTCCCATTGCACCCACTGAAATAAAATGTTTGCAAAAAAACCCGAAATGTTTTGGTCCAGTCTAGAAGGTATAATCAGAGAAAGACTCTGACCAATCAAAAAAGTGATCATCATTACTTTCATTGGCTGCCTAATACGTCCATCAAATATCAATGCACTCCCCCCACCCCTCCCTCCCTCCCTCCCTCCCTGCGGTTCATGTAGTCGTGAATCATGTGAAGGCGTGGTTTAGAGGGGTGGGCTGAAGAGGAGGAGGCGGAGCCTTTGGGAGGAGGGAGTGTATATTTTCAAAATCTCACTTGAGTTGGATTAATGGAACCGTTTTTTCAAAGATTACCTACCCCACCTTTAACTCCACACAACTCTTAGTCCATGAGGCTCCAGTGGTAGATGTTGAACCACCTGCTAAGTCCTTCTTAAACAACCGCAGTGTTGTACCTGAACGTGTTCATTGAACCAAAGTTCACCAACTAGTTCATATTTTTCACGAACGTGAACTGAGCGTGCTCTCTTTCTCCTTCACCAGCGTGAACGAGTTCATTTAGGCAGTTATGAACGACGCTCTTTCAAAGTTCACGCACGGTCAAAACCGTTCCAGGTTTCCAGCGAACCCCATTTAAAATCCACCACAAACGAGCCTGATATGTATCTGAGGAAACCAATCAAACATGGCAACACGGCTGTCGCTGCTGTCACGCTAACATGGCAACACGGCTGTCGCTGCTGTCACGCTAACATGGCAACACGGCTGTCGCTGCTGTCACGCTAACATGGCAACACGGCTGTCGCTGCTGTCACGCTAACATGGCAACACGGCTGTCGCTGCTGTCACGCTAACATGGCAACACGGCTGTCGCTGCTGTCACGCTAACATGGCAACACGGCTGTCGCTGCTGTCACGCTAACATGGCAACACGGCTGTCGCTGCTGTCACGCTAACATGGCAACACGGCTGTCGCTGCTGTCACGCTAACATGGCAACACGGCTGTCGCTGTTGTCACGCTAACATGGCAACACGGCTGTCGCTGCTGTCACGCTAACATGGCAACACGGCTGTCGCTGTTGTCACGCTAACATGGCAACACGGCTGTCGCTGCTGTCACGCTAACATGGCAACACGGCCGTCGCTGCTGTCACGCTAACATGGCAACACGGCCGTCGCTGCTGTCACGCTAACATGGCAACGCGGCTGTCGCTGCTGTCACGCTAACATGGCAACACGGCCGTCGCTGCTGTCACGCTAACATGGCAACGCGGCTGTCGCTGCTGTCACGCTAACATGGCAACACGGATGTCGCTGCTGTCACGCTAACATGGCAACACGGCTGTCGCTGCTGTCACGCTAACATGGCAACACGACTGTCGCTGCTGTCACGCTAACATGGCAACACGACTGTCGCTGCTGTCACGCTAACATGGCAACACGGCTGTCGCTGTTGTCACGCTAACATGGCAACACGGCTGTCGCTGCTGTCACGCTAACATGGCAACGCTGCTGTCACGCTAACATGGCAACACGGCCGTCGCTGCTGTCACGCTAACATGGCAACACGGCCGTCGCTGCTGTCACGCTAACATGGCAACACGGCCGTCGCTGCTGTCACGCTAACATGGCAACACGGCCGTCGCTGCTGTCACGCTAACATGGCAACACGGCTGTCGCTGCTGTCACGCTAACATGGCAACACGACCGTCGCTGCTGTCACGCTAACATGGCAACACGGCTGTCGCTGCTGTCACGCTAACATGGCAACACGGCTGTCGCTGCTGTCACGCTAACATGGCAACACGGCTACACGACTGTCGCTGCTGTCACGCTAACATGGCAACACGACTGTCGCTGCTGTCACGCTAACATGGCAACACGGCTGTCGCCGCTGTCACGCTAACATGGCAACACGGCTGTCGCTGCTGTCATGTTAACAATTACGTCATTAAACGTTTAAAACGATCATGGAGGAAGATGAGATCTGCAGTTACTCAGAGCTGGAGGAGACCCCCGACTGCTGGGGGGGGGATTGAAATATTGCATTTGCACCTTAAGGACCTGTTTTTGTCTGATAATAAAGACCATTTGGCAGCAAGTTTTTCCTCATATTTTTAATCTGCTGTAGAGCAGGGATTCCCAAAGTGTGGGCCGCGGCCCCCTGGTGGGCCGTCGTGGTACTGCAGGTGGGCCGTGAGAGGTCATTAAAATTAAACAAATATGTTTTAAATCCTCGATCTTTTTAAAATATGTTTTTATTACTGTAAAATATTCATGACATGATTAAAAAAAACATTAAGAAGTAATAAAACAAACCAGTTAAGTGTTATTCTACTGTCATCTTAACTTAATATGACAAGTGTCACCTTATTTGTTGACCCCTTACATTAATATCGGATCATGGTTCCTGGTCCTGAATGTTGTGATTAAAGGTTTCGGTGGACCGCGTATATTTTTTATATTTCAAATTGATCCTTGATATTCTGAAGTTTGGGAACGGCTGCTGTAGAGAGAAGATGTTCTTCTGAGCTTTTCTTTCTTTGCTGCCGTTACTCTCAGTGGTAATTAGTCAGAGGAGCACACAGCTGATGATTGTTTGAGCAAAGTTTGTGAACAAAGTTTATTTACTATTGTTGTGAACAAGTCATAGTTGTAGGAAACTAAGTAAGGTACGAGCACCATGAGGATTATAAAGATGGAACTGCAGCGGCAGGAAAATGCACATGACCTGTTTGGAATTAAAGGTGGGGTAGGTGATCTTTTTTTGCAGCACTTTTTACAATATTGCCTGAAAATCTTTTCACATTCCCATTACACCCACTGAAATAAAATGTTTGCAAAATAACGAAATGTTTTGGTCCAGTCTAGAGGGTATAATCAGAGAAAAACTCTGACCAATCAAATTAGTGATCATCATTACTTTCATTGGCTGACTAATACGTCCATCAAATATCACCCCTCCCTCCCTCCCTCCCTGTGGTTCATGTAGTCGTGAATCGTGTGAAGGCGTGGTTTAGAGGGGTGGGCTGAAGAGGAGGAGGCGGAGCCTTTGGGAGGAGGGAGGGAGTGTATATTTTCAAAATCTCACTTGAGTTGGATTGATGGAACCGTTTTTTCAAAGATCACCTACCCCACCTTTAACTGGTTTTCTGCATTAATTTGTGATAAAATATGATCTGATCTTCATCTAAGTCACAACAAAAGATCAACACAATGTGTGTAAGTTATAATTTATCTTGGATCAAATGTTTTTACACCAAAACTGACAACAGTCAGTCATCAGCCTTTATATTAAACTGAACACCATTTTTTTGATGTCTTTTGTTAAAACTAGTGCTGGGCAATATGGATATATCACAATATGGACTATTTTATATCACGATAACGATATATATCACGATATACCACAATAAAGTATGTTTTCAGTTATTCTCTGAAAAGTTTGACAAAAATTTCATTGCTTACTTTTCAACTTTATTTTGAAAGGACATTTAGCTGAACTGTCACAAACATACATTTTAGTGCAGCAAAACAGGTAGGTACAGAGGTACAGTAGCTTTCACATTTTTTTTAAAGTGCACAACAGTTTCTGAGAGGAAAAACACATTTTTGCACTGAAGTTCAGCTATAAAAAATAAACACAAATTATTTTTCAACTTTCTGAAATCTGTAACCTTGTAGTGCAAAGTTTGCAAACCAATATAAAGTATCTAAAGTAAACATCAGGGTTGAAGAGAACTCTGTTTAAGGCATTAACCATGAATAAAAGTGCAAACATAAAAGGCTACTTTGTAGAAGTAGATATGATTTGATCAAATTTATCGTTGCAGGTTATTTAATTACATATTTGCTGTAATAATTGATAAAATTAGGTTAGAAACGATAGAAACGATAGAAGAGAAATGCCACGATACACACTTTTCTATCATCCCCACGATATGTATCGTCATATTGCCCAACACTAGTTAAAACTAATCTGGTTAGTCTACCAGCGGCCGACGCTTTGTTGTTCTGGTTGTATAACTATCCAAATGAGTTCTTCTGCATCCACTGGTACTGGTACTGGTACTGGTACTGGTACTGGTACTGGTACTGGTACCGCCCGCTGGAAATCAAAGTCAAATCCAGAGAAACTAGACTCATTTTTATAACTGAAGAGGCAGAGTGAGGATGGTTGACCAGCCTAGAAGAAGAGGAGGAATCTGAACGGCAACAGTATGAAAATTACTACCCCCCACCCCCAAAAAAAAAAAAAAAAAAAAAAAGAGGAACAGGATGTGGTCTTAAAGTGCCATTATACTTTTATTTTTAAACTGTTTTAGGGTGAACATCAACAGGCACTGGTGGTAAAAGGTTCACAAGTTTAACACAAATGAAATGATTTTAAATCTTTCCCAGACGCAGTCAGCTTTTCTAGTCTTGCGCTGCCTCAGAAATGGAGGAGTGGAATCAACAGATGGAGGAGTGATATCAGATGTTGTCAGCTGAGGACATGTTTGAGTAACCGAGGAAGATTTGTAAGGTTCAGTAAGATATTGATCGGAGCGAACAGATGTGAACGAGGCCCGTCGTTCCTCCCACCTGCACCGATATCCACGAGATTAAACACAGCTGGATGTTTCTGTCCTGAAGATTTCAAAACTGAAATTAAAGAAATTCAAAGCAGCAGAGCATTTATCTTACGTTGTCTGCTACGAACCTCAAAACATTTACAGTTGTGTTAAAAAAAAAACAGTATGTTTAAGAAAAAAAAAGATGAGAAAGGCTTAAAATCCTTATAACAGCTTTTATTTCCCAACATGCACTAGGAACGCTGCACAGTCTACTCTAACTTGAAACATTATTTTTTTCAAATTTGTTATTGTTTCCTGCTAACTTTACTGAAAGTGAAGAGAAAAAAAAACAGGAAGTGAAAAAAAAAAACAGGTGTCAAACAGGTGGTACTTATTTAAGAACGAAGGCAGCAGAGTGCATTTCTATGAAAAGTTTGACATTGTTTAGAAGTAAAGTGTATTTTGATTAAAAAGTTTTAGGAAAACTTTTTTTTTTAAGTGCAGAAAATGATAGGCTGCTCAGTTAAAATCAGCTCAAATGCTATTTGAGACAAAAGTAGAAAGATGAGGAAGAAAATGGAAAACTACCATTCAAATGGATCAAAGAATAGCCAAAATGGAAAAGAGTGAGCCAATGATCAGCTCCAGGGGGATCCAGGTATAGTTACCTGTTAGCACCTGTTAGCACCTGTTAGCACTGGAACAACTAGAAGATGCCAAGCAAGAAACTCCACTAAGTCCTCCTGTTGAAAAGACAACATTCAATTCAATTTTATTTGTATAGCATCTGTTACAGGATCAATTGACCTTTCGGTAAGCTCCGCCCCCTCCCTAGTTACTGTTGCTAGGTCGGACATTCTCGCTGCTCCTCCATTAAGGACAATGTTATTTTGCCATTTTTCCGATGCCTATCAACCGTATTTACATTACACTAGAATAACGCTGTGGTGAAATATTACTGCTGGGGACCTGCAACAGTGACTCGAGGTGTCCAGAACGTTTGGAGGGACATTTTTATTCTCTTTAACAAACCAAAACAAACGCTGGAGAATGCAGCTGTGGGTTCAGTTGTGTTCGTTCACACAATCAACTGAACGTGGAGAAAGTTACAAAACACACCTACATTTACTCCAAGGTAAGTTAGCTTTGTTTATTAGATGATTGATTTAACCACCGTTTAGTGAAAGTAATATGATTTAGCAGCAGGGAGGGTGATGAGTGAAAACATCTCTCCGTTAGAATTCCGGCTAGCTTGCTAGCCACCTATAAGCCTGCCTCGTTGTCTACAAATATATATGGCCCTGGATATTTATTTTGTTAGGTATAAGGTGATGCTAGTGATGTTAACGTCACTTTATTAATTATATTACTACAATGCTGCGACTGTCTGATGCTAACATAGCTCTGGTGTGGGACAGACCTATGGACCAGAGCTAATGCTAACAGAGAACTCATCACCCTCCTTGCTGCTAAATCATATTATTACTTTTACTAAACGGTGGTTAAATCAATCATCTAATAAACAAAGCTAACTTACCTTGGAGTAAATGTAGGTGTGTTTTGTAACTTTCTCCACGTTCAGTTGATTGTGTGAACGAACACAACTGAACCCACAGCTGCATTCTCCAGCGTTTGTTTTGGTTTGTTAAAGAGAATAAAAATGTCCCTCCAAACGTTCTGGACACCTCGAGTCACTGTTGCAGGTCCCCAGCAGTAATATTTCACCACAGCGTTATTCTAGTGTAATGTAAATACGGTTGATAGGCATCGGAAAATGGCAAAATAACATTGTCCTTAATGGAGGAGCAGCGAGAATGTCCGACCTAGCAACAGTAACTAGGGAGGGGGCGGCGCTTATCGAAAGGTCAATTGTCTCTAGGCGCTTTACAGAGACCCAGATCATGACCACCGAGCAAATATCGTTAACTAAGTTTGTAATATTAAATCCAAATCAATAATAATAGTGTAGTGTCTGGCAACGCACGCTGCGTATGCGTAATGATGTCAGAGCACGGAAGTGGAGTATTAATGTTAACGTGAAGACAAGGAACATTACAAATGGCGACGAGAATTTAAAATGGTGCGCAGAAAGCAGGACCAGTCGAAACTAAAGCTGAATCTGACGAGGCGGAAGAAGAAAAGTGAACGGACCGTCAGCATAGCGCCACCGGCGGTAACTCCCTTTGACGTGTCGGGTGACTCAACTAATGTTGGCATCCGCTGGCAAAAATGGCTAAATAGTTTTGAGCTCTATTTGGTGGTGTCGGGAATCTGCGACGATGCTCTATTGTTGCATCTAGCAGGGACTGAAGTCCAAGACATCTTCTTCACCATGGACGATTCTGGAAACAACGGAGGCTACGACGGTGCAGTAAACTAGCTGAATGTCCATTTTACACCGCAGAAAAATCTCTGAAGAAAAACTAGCGGGCTTTGTCTTTTACCTTTTTACCAGAAAATTGCTAACTCGGCCGTGACACGTGAAGCGCGTGATGGTGATCCACGCGCCTTTGTTTTGGGTTACGCCTCCTTCGAACCGTCACCCAGTCGCCCTGACTGGCCGGCTGCTCAGGCGCTACAGGGGAACTGCTAGCTGCAGCTACTCTAGGCCGCTCCCCACTGCGTTAGCATCTAACGGGCTATGGTCCTGTTGGCGGGACCGAGCCTCTAGCTCACTGAGCTGTGAATAAACTACACTTTATGCATTTACATTGGCTACGGTTACATGATGTTTTTTAATTCAGAATTAATAATTAGGAATTAAATAATTCCGAATTAAACTATTTTCCTTCGAGTTTACATGGAAATAGTAATTCCGAATTAAGGTTTACATGGAAAACACGATTGTTCGGCTTTATCCAACTCCGCTTTAGGTCTGGGGGTTGGGAAGGGTTCTGATTGGATGGGGGGGGGCGGACGTCTTTACATCTACCGGAAGAAAACAAACTTAGCTAACTCGGTTAGCAACAACATTCCACTTATTTTTGACCTGGGTGGCGTCTCTATCTGTGAAACCTCCTTCATTTAACCTGGCCGCTTTGAAAAGCTCACAATTTTAATGTTTCCTGCCATCTGTTCTTTTAATTATTTCCAGTTCCTCCAAGCTATTTATTAAATAAATCGTCTCTGCTCTTGACCACCGTTTACTGCGTGCTGCCGTTTTGAAACTTTGTTTCGTAAACAAGCCCAGCGCGGAATATTAGCGTCATCGCGACAGACGGGCAAGAGACTAGCATGCGCAGAAAGACGGGAATTAATTTAAACAGGAATGAGTGTTTACATGACCGCGGAATTATTTAATTCGGAATTAAAATGGGAATAAACCAGCCACTTTTCGGAATTAAGTTTAATTCGGAATTGACATTTTCATATGGAATTAGGTGTTTACGTGGTAACTTTTATTCGGCTTTAACTTTAATTCTGAATTAAAGAGGAATTAAATTTCCCATGTAAACGCACCCACTGAGCAGTGGGAGGGGGACATGTAAAGAGCTGAGGAAGCCATGCTAAGAAGCTAGTAGGCTAATAAGCTAAAGAACTGGCGATTAACGGCAGCTAGAATCCCAGGGACAAAGCGTGAAGCGGAAACTTCGCGAGGGTGCTCAGTTACAATTCACAACAACAGTGTTAAGTTATCACTAAATCAAATTTAGTTTTATGTGTCAAAAGGTTGAAAGAATCAGACCGTGACACCGTTCAAAACCACCGACAGGAATTGATGAAAATACGTTAGCGAAGTATCTTCCTGTCTGTTTTACCGACATGTACTGAAGAGGAACAGATTGACTTAACTAAAGAGAAATGGAGCAACATTTCATGATTCACAAGCAAGATTTATTTTTTTATTTTCTTTTGGACAAGGGGCCACAGACACTTTGTCGATCCCCAAAGGAAAATTAAATAGCAGAAGTAATGATTTGAGTCTCTTCAGTGAGTCATCGTTCAGTCCTCCTCACCCCTTTACGAACAGCTTCAGAAAAAAATGGAAACGTACCAAATTTATATTAGCATGATCTTTTAATGGGAGGTCCAAAGTAATTTAACAAAGACAATTGTTATTTCAACATAGATATTGTAGTTCCAAAAGAAAAAAAAAACAGAAAAATCAGCATATGTACTAAGATTGGCACCCCTCCTTGATATTTGGTTGAACACCCTCTGGCAGCCATGACAGCCTCCAAACATTTCTTATATCCATATATAAGCTTCTTGCACTTCTCGAGTGGTATTTTCTCCCACTTTTCCTTTGCAATATGCTCAAGCTCTTGAACATCTGCAGGGTTCCTTCCTCCAACGGCAGATTTCAGCTCCTACAAAGATTTTCATTTGGATCAATGTCAGCCATTTTAAAACAGTCCATTTTCCCTTTCAACCATTCCTGCTTTTGGAGGTGTGATTTGGGTCTTTATCTTTCTGGAGAACACGTGATCTTCACCTCAAACCAAGTTTCCTTACACTGGGAAAGACATTTCACTCTAGAATTGATAAATCTTCTGATTTCATGATGCCTGTGAATCGGTCAAGGCCTCCAGGACCAGATGGATTAAAGCAGCCCCACAGCATTATGGATCCTCCGCCATGTTTAACCATTGGTATGGCATGTTTTTCCGTAAAGCAGGGGTCCCTCACATCTTAAATATTTTCCAGATTCAGCAAACTTGATTCAAATGATTGGATCAGCATCAGCTGGTCATCCAGATCTGTAATGGAGTCTTCCTTGGCCTCCGTCCATAAAGCCCTGCTTTGTTTAGTCTGCTGCTTTGTATCAAACACAAGATATGTGTAGTAAAATGTTGTTTCACTTGATACATTTCCTTCAGTAGATATTCCACAGTGGCTGCGGTTACATGATGTTTTTTAATTCGGAATTAATAATTAGGAATTAAATAATTCTGAATTAAACCATTTTCCTTCAAGTTTACATGGAAATAGTAATTCCGAATTAAGGTTTACATGGAAAACACGTTTGTTCGGCTTTATCCAACTCCGCTTAAGGTCTGGGGGTTGGGAAGGGTTCTGATTGGATGGGGGGGGCGGACGTCTTTACGTCTACTGGAAGAAAACAAACTTAGCTAACTCGGTTAGCAACAACATTCCACTTATTTTTGACCTGGGTGGCGTCTCTATCTGTGAAACCTCCTTCATTTAACCTGGCCGCTACAACTTTGAAAAGCTCACAATTTTTATGTTTCCTGCCATCTGTTCTTTTAATTATTTCCAGTTCCTCCAAGCTATTTATTAAATAAATCGTCTCTGCTCTTGAACACCGTTTACTGCGTGCTAACGGAATATAAGCGTCATCTCGACAGACGGGCAAGAGAGCTAGCATGCGCAGAAAGACGGGAATTAATTTAAACAGGAATGAGTGTAAACATGACCGCGGAATTATTTAATTCGGAATTAAAATGGGAATAAACCAGCCACTTACTTCGGAATTAAGTTTAATTCGGAATTGACATTTTCATATGGAATTAAGTGTTTACATGGTAACTTTTATTCGGCTTTAACTTTAATTCTGAATTAAAGAGGAATTAAACTTCCCATGTAAACGCACTGACTATGTACTTAAACTTCATGGGTGCCAATAATGGTGAGCAGGATGTTAGATGATTGTTGGATCTCCTGTAGTCGTCTGTGTAACAGAGAAGCCTCTGATTAGAGACACTGTTGCTGAATATCTGTGTTGTTTAGACGATGCTCGGGGTTGTTCATGACGCTCTTCATCTTATGAGGTGTCCTTATTTGCAGAACCAGCTCCAGAGACTCCAGGACAGAGTTAGTCTTCTTTGTCAGTTTGACATCTGATGATGTCACAGGCAATGGCGGCTCCAGCTGACGGCAGGCTGTAAAATGCCACTACAATAACACTGATGAACTCAGTAATTAATTAAATAAGGATAAAAACTCAGAGCTAACAGTTCAATATCTGTGCTGCAAAGATTGTTTCACAGTAGCACGTCCTATGGAAAAACACTTTTCATTCTTTTGTCTCACTGAAGTCAAATCAGACTAAACCTCTCCTGTTTCAGGTCAGTCAGGATTACCAACATTAATTAATTTTGTTAAATGCCACAATAATGAGAGTGAGAATTTCTTAGAGAATTTTATATTATTTTCTTTGGGGTGAAAAGTTTGAACCTCCTCTTCAACTCGTGGGGTATTTCGGCTTCAGTCTGGGTATAATTTGGCTTCTTGACATTTCAATCAGCTGCTCCATCTTGTAAGCATCTCTCTTGTTGTTATGGTTACTCATCATGACAAAAGGTAAAAAATAAAAAAGCAAGAAAAATCCCTCAAACATCCAGCAGCATCCAAACCACAATGAAAAAGTGTTCAAAAACCAATAATCAATGTTATCAGTGAAGATGATTTTTGCTGCAAAACACAAAAATATGCTAAATGTTAGCAAATACTGATGGATACTACAACAACCTGCTGCCACGAACGGCTCTATTTTATAAAATGGAACAGAATTATCATTCAAGCACGGCGGCGCAAGGACCCTGATATGAAGGTATTTCAACACTGTGGCGTTATTTATTCCATTGATCATGGATCAGTTTGAACACATCTAAATACTTGAAGAGGTCACGTTGCCTTATGCTGAAGAGGAAATGCTCTACTGTGGGTGTTTCAACAAGAAAACACCCCCAAACTCACCAGTAAGCAGCAGCATCTTGGTTCCAGACCAACTTTAAAATCATCAACTGAATATTAGCTCAGTGAAATTCTCAGTTTATACAGGAAATGTTTAAATTTGCAAAAAAAATGCAGACACTGCTAATATTTTGAACAGCCTCATATTCCTTTAATCTTCATTTTCTGTAAACTATTACAAGGATTACAAGGATTTTGAACTTTACTCACTTTTTGTAAACACATTGCCATTATTTTTGAACACAACTGTACTCATTTAGATTCTTATTTTGTCATTTTCCCAAAAGGAAATACTGTTAACACCAAAGCAGTAAAGCAGTCCGGTCCAGGTGGAGGATCAAAGAGTCGCCATCGTCCTGATTGGCTGAGACACTCATCTGCTGATCCCTGAACGGTCCTGCTGCCGTGATGTCACTCAGCTGAGGGACAATTCCGACACAGATCCCGCCACCTCCGTGTTCACCTGAGCTGCGATGCTGGAGGGCGTCACGTTCAGGTGGATGTCATACTGCTGATCCAGACCCAGGTAGCTGTCGCTCATCAGGTACAGAGTGTAGATGCACCTGCAAGAGGAGGGGACGAGATGAAGCAGGGCAGCAACTAAATATATGCAAATTAGGGGTCCACGATAACTATCGGGCCGATAACTATCAGACCGATAACTATCGGGCCGATAACTATCAGACCGATAACTATCAGACCGATAACTATCAGACCGATAACTATCAGACCGATAACTATCGGGACGATAACAGGAAATTATGATGTCATCCCGATAAGTTCGATATCACGACGAATAGCCCCGATAACATTTATATTTCTGTCAACACAGCAGTGTCTCGCTCCCTCTGAGCCTTGAATGACCAGCAGTGAATGTTATGTTCAAGTGACGTCGGCATAATCAGAAAAACGATTACTCAATAAGGAAAATCAAGAATACCCCCTCATGACAGAAAACAACTCGTTAACTCGGTCATAATTTTAGTAGTTGCGGACTTGAATTGATATTCGCAGTATTTTCCCTCATGTTACACATAAAAAAAGAAAAAAAATAGAAAAGGCTGAAAGAACAACAAGCAAACGAGGGAACGGAGGAATTTACGTTACACCTTGAATGCAGCCTGCAGCACAGCGCTGATCACAACAAACATGGCGGCGTGGAACTTTGTTAAAGTTTCAGAAGAAGATAGTTTGGTGGTTATTTGTGACGAATCCTCCGAGTGAATTCTACGAGGAGGGAAGCACAAGCTTTAATACGTAAAACCTGATCAGCCACCTACAACATAACAATCGCTTCCATGGAGTTTTGAAATCGCGCTAACGTGAGCTAATGGAATTGGAAAAAATAAATATCTGTTCATTTAAAAAGTCAAAACTATTTTTGATTTTGTTCATAGTATTGATGTAATGATTCAATTTTCAATTCAATTCAATTCAATTTTATTTATATAGCGTCTGTTACAATGACAATTGTCTCTAGGCGCTTTACAGAGACCCAGATCATGACCCCCGAGCAAATATCATCAACTAAGATTATATCATTAAATCCAATGATCTCAGGTATATGTGTGTGTTATCGGTATCGGTTTTAAAAAAACAGTTATCGTGCATCCCTAATGCCAATGGTTCTATAAGATCACTAAGTTGTTTGTTTTTAAACTAAGTGAAGCTTCTACTTATGTTCACAGATGTGAACCGGCATCTACAAACTGTCTTACTGATAGTTAAAACAATCCTCTGCAACTAATGTGTTCAAACAACTACTCTGTGTGTCTGATTATCACGCTGCAAAGCTCCATTAAAAATGTAAGTAGCACAAATTCAACTATCTGATAAAAATGCACGTAAACCCAAAAACTTAGCAGTCAAAATGGAGGTGAAGTGAAAATGATCAGTGATCGTTTGATCAAATCACTTGATAACTTAAGAGTGACATGATTAAAACTGTAGATATGTGATGAAAGGAGCCATTTATTACAATCATTAATCACAACACAACTGACAATTATCAATTCAAGAAAGAGGACATGTGAGTGAAAGCAACAAAAAAAAAAAAAAAGAAGTGACTGAAAAAAGAATAGTTGATGTCAGTTGATTCGATGAATTAAAATATGAATTCATAAAAACACCAAGCTTTTTTTATACTCATATGTGCATTAAATGTGTTTTTTGTGCAGCAGCTTACTTTCCGGTCTTTTCCGGCGTGTAGAAGGCCACGGACACGGCCGTGTGGCTGCGCACGTATCCGACCCGTTTGACGGCCAGCAGCTCCCTGCGGTCCACCTCCCCGACCACCAGGAACCAGCCCTCGTCCTTCAGCTTGGGGAACCGGGGCGCCTGGGCCTTACTGTCCTGCTTCCTCTGAGAGAACCAGAACAGAGTTTCTGTTAAACTCAAGCTCACCTGGCAGGTGTGATTTCACAACGGCCTCGACGTTAGAAGTCTTCTTAAAGAAGTGAAACGTTCCCCGACTCTAAAACTAAACTATCCTGCAGAATAACAGCTGCTTGAGTAGCGTTAAGATCCTTTAATCCTCTCTGTTAGTTATCTGGAATTATTTTGTATCTGAAACAAAACCTCCTGTTTTTATGAAACTGAAGTGGAGAAGCGAACGTGACATAAATTTTTTTAGTGACTTCTTTTATTGACAGTGTTGTGCAACACTGGTCTAGATACTAAAATAATTTTATATGGAAGTATTTCTGTGCCACCTGAGTTTGAATACGTATTTTTAAGATTGAAAATTTTCAGCATCAAAATCAGACTTTGAATTTTAAAAAACATCAGATTTCTAGCACTGAAATTTTTTTTTGCCTCTGAATTTTATTTTTTGTAAAAATAAATTCAGTGTTTAAAAAAAATTGTTGTATTAAAATATTCAGTTTTTTTCAAAATTCAACACGTAAAGAAATTCAACACACTCCAAAAAAATTCAAAAAATTAAAAAAAAAAAAAAAAATCAACATCTCAAAAAAAATTCAGTGTAAAAAAAAAATCAATTTCTAAAAAAAAAATCAGTTTAAAAAATTCTACTAAAAAAAATTCAGTGTAAAAAAATTCAACCTCAAAAAATTCAGTGTTCAAAAAAAAAAAAAAAAAACATCTAAAAAAAATTCAGTGTAAAAAAAAAAAATCAATTTCTAAAAAAAAAAATCAGTTTAAAAAAATTCAACTTCAAAAAATTCAGTGTAAAAAAATTCAACACCCCAAAAAAATTCAGTGTTCAAAAAAAAAAAAAATCAACATCTCAAAAAAAATTCAGTGTAAAAAAAAAATCAATTTCTAAAAAAAAAAATCAGTTTAAAAAATTCAACTTAAAAAAATTCAGTGTAAAAAAATTCAACCTCAAAAAATTCAGAGTAAAAAAAAAAAAAAAAAATCAACATCTCAAAAAAAATTCAGTGTAAAAAAAAATCAATTTCTAAAAAAAAAATCAGTGTAAAAAAATTAAACTTAAAAAAATTCAGTGTAAAAAGAACCAGACTCAACATCCGGGTCACCAGGGAGAAGCAATCGATCCCTGTCTCAATTCAGCCAACGTCCAGCCAATCACGTTACGCTCCATTGGTCATGTGACACCCACCCAGATAGTAAGACGGACCGGTCGGCCATGGCAGCAAACTTAGGTGATGGTGCTGCGGTGAGTCTGTTTACTTTATTTGCTGTTTGTATTAAACATTTAAAATAGATTTAGTAAATGATATTATTAATTTTAACACTGTACAATTACCGTGCAATAGCGCATTTACCGTTTATTAGCGGCCTGTCTGTGCGTGTGTTTGTCCATACTATATACTTTATACTTTTAGCCCATTTCACTTTCAAATCTGAATCAGAGGTTGTGAATCAGTGTGTCCACTGGTGCATTGTGGGAAACTGACCCTCTGCTGGCCCAGGTTGATCCGGCGCAGCGACACCTGCAGGACGTACTCCTGGTCGGCGTGGACGTCCAACCAGCTGCTGTCCTCTCTCCAGTTGGCGCCTGCAGCAGGAAGTGGACGCTCCAGCTGCTCCTGGCTGTCCTCCCACCAGCCCTTCACGCTCAGGTGCACCTCCAGCACCGGCAGGTGGCTCAGGTAGGACCACACCTGGAGGGAAGGAGCACTGATGATGTCATCTTATATTCATGTTAAACAGGAGTGGTTATAGGCTGGTATGAGATGTGAACAAGTGTCGCCCTGGAAAGAAAACTATTTTTTGGCACATTGTAAAAATGAGAATTTAGATATAGTCTTTCTTATATGAATATACTAATATTGAGCTCTGGTGAAGCAGTCAACCGGCTGTTAACTCGCTGGACTACGACGGAGGTTCAAAGCGGATTTATTCTCCCAGTTGTATATAATTCAGAGAGGTCACTAACTCATGAAAAACATGAGAACCTTCAGATACGTTATCTATGTGTCAAAACTGAACGACAACAAAACTTCGACAGACAGGAAGTCACGGACTCATGACTCAGCATTTATACAATTAAGGCCCCGAAATGCAGTTTTAATATTACACACAAATAAAAACTGCTATTCCTGTAATTATTTGAGAGATTTCTTGTTCTATAAATCAAACTGAATGAATGGTGCACGTGCACGATCCCATAACTGGTCCACAGAACCCAAACGTTCAGGAGCAGACTGGAACTGGACCAAAGTTCACCTTTTAAAACTGAAAAAAAAAAAAAAAAAAAAATCAAAGGATCAATTTAAGAAATAAAACCCTTTTGGAAGCAGCCTGACAGTTTGAAGATATTACAGCCTGGATGAACTGGGAGAACTGGTGAACACACCTGTATACCACTGGCAGGTAAGGCTACTGTTTGATTATAACAGTTGCTCTTTTCTGCTCTCACGTATTCTTATATAGAACTTAACATTTGGTCCAGAATCTCCATCATGAGGAGAGCATCAAACATAAAAACAAATCCTGTCCATGTTGTTGTTGTTGTTGTTGTTTATATGAGAGTATTGACGACGAGGAAAACTGGAGCCTCTGTGATTCATCTACGAGAGGATTTACTCTCCCAGACAGAAACGCTGCTGCACATCTAATTATTTAATTAGAGAGGCTGCCACTCTGTGGGGGGGGGAGGGGGGGGGAGAAACGGAGGACCCTGATTGGCTGAAGCCACCGGGGCCGCCGCCATGCCTGGATACTCTAATTACTACAGTAATTAGCACTTAAACTGGAGCTGTGAAGCATCTATAGTGGTGTAACTGGGGATACTGGAGCCGTCGGGACCAGAACTGATAGTAGCGCTTATAGTTGGCTCTGTGTAATAGTATTAATGTTAAAAGGAAAAGGCTGAATGTGGAAATAGTATTTCAAAAGCTACAAAGTCTAAGTGCTCGTTTGAGATGTTGTGGTTGTGACGTACGTTTATGCGATGATACCTGGTACAGGTGTATCAATAATATCTTTGATCTTACCTGGGCTACCTGGTTTGGATGAAACTCAGGGCTGATCATAGAAGTGAAAACACTTTCTCTTCCATTACACGCAGCGATCAGCTCAGGAAGTCCTTCGATTGGTCCACTGAAGCCGCCGACGCCGCCCTTTCCCTTTTTATTCTCCCACTTCCTGTGGAGTTATGGGACAGAAACTGTAAATATTCATAGTCAGGATGAAGCGTCACAACAAACTGAAATATGGAACATTTCAGAGAAGAGTTTCATTTTTAAAACTATCTTTAAAAAAGTTAAAGATTCTTTTGTTTCTAATGTGCCTCTGAAGAAATTTATTCCTGCTTGTGAAATAACGTCAGCTGACCGAGGCTCGGTTTGTTTTTCCGGTTGAGCAACAGAGTGAACGTATTTGTTTTTTGACAGAGGACTGGTTTAAGAACAAAGCTCAGTACCCTGATGGATTAAAGATGAAAGTCAAAGCCATCAACATCAGGACAGATGTCAGACCAACTTACTGGCAGCTGTGAAATCAAAAGCAGTTCGCTCACAGCGTTATTAGCATTTCTAGCTCTGGGGTCAAGATGTTTTCTGACTCCTTATAAACGTAGCTTATCCAGAAAAAAACAACATGTTTAGATGGTGAGTGACTGAAACACAACAGAATCTATAACTAGCGATGTCCCGATCACGTTTTTTGGGTCCAGATCCGATTCCGATCTTTTAATTTTGATGATCGGCCGATTTCCGATTTTTTCCGATCCGATTTCACTTTTTTTGAGTGGGCAAACAGAGTTTAATTTCCCATGCATTTTATTTCCTGTGTACATTAATAAATAGGCCTGCATCCAAGCTGAGATTAATAGCTTTTATCATCTCATAAAATAAAACAATAACTTATTTTAACACTCTTCTTTCTTTCTTTTTTGTTTGGGAGAATTATTATAAAACACATTTAGTTACAGAACAGTGACTGTTCAACAGAAATCACATCAGAATAAAAATAACATAAAATATTAACTTCACTTCTTTCAAGACCCGCTGCACATGTTCGCGCACCTTTGTGTCCTTTGTCGGTCATGTAATGACGGGAACGAGGCTCGAGGTAATTAATGAGCCGGTTAAATGCCTTGTATTTCACAAACTGAATGGGCTGGTCGTCCTCGGTCGATTAGCTCGGTGATTTTTCTGTATTTCTCCGAGTCTTTCTGGAGTTTGTCCTTTCTTTTAAAAGTTTAACAGAGCGTTAAGGCTGCATGATCAGTGCTGCGTGATTTTTTAAGTGTCTGATTAAATTGGTGGTGTTGTAAACTCTCTTCTTACTTACCCATCATGATATCTCAGCCTTCCACACGTTTCAAGTCGCAGTCGAAGCGTCGGTCTTTGTAATTTTATAGCGCTGCCACACTGCTGATATTTTTGCTAAAGTTTAGCCTGACGCCACCGGTCTTAAAACTTTTAAGGTGGATACAAGACAGCGCTGCTGGGAAACTTCATTTCAGTGCAAATTATTAAATGTATATAGTTTGAAAAATATTTTTGTTTGTGTAATATGATTACTTTATTAATTTGTGTTAATTAGCATCACTTTTTGAGAAACATTTAATGAAAAAAAGATCGGTGTGTTAAAATAAGGTTGATTGGCGGATCCGATCAGGGGATCGGGATCGGGACACCCCTAGTATTTAGTATTTGTAATCTGAGCTGTTGACTTTCATTTTCTAAATCTGACTCAGACAGGAAATCAACCAATCAGGAAACACTGAAGCCAAATCTGTCTGTTTTGAGGAAGAGCCTTCTATGAATCTCTGAGAGTTGTTGCTCTAAAATAATAATAAAGTTATATTGGGTACCAGAGTTCAAAATTAGGTGGCTGACGCTGAAAATGAAGAGAATATAATCACTTTAAAGAAGAAACAGAGAAGCTGCTGATGGTGCATGATGTCTGCTGTTGTGTCTGGTGTACAGAGTATTTTACAGAGTATTTTAGAGTATTTTAGAGTATTTTAGAGAGTATTTTACAGAGTATTTTAGAGTATTTTAGAGTATTTTAGAGAGTATTTTACAGAGTATTTTAGAGAGTATTTTACAGAGTATTTTAGAGTATTTTACAGAGTATTTTAGAGAGTATTTTACAGAGTATTTTAGAGAGTATTTTACAGAGTATTTTAGAGAGTATTTTAGAGGACAGGGCAGGGAGTTGTTTTCAGATGAATGAAAGGTAAAGAGCGGAGGTGGGAGCAGACGTCTGTGGATCCTGATCACCTGAACAGGTAGAGGTCCTGTTCCTCCAGGTGTGGTAGCGTCAGCAGCGAGGAGTCGTGCAGCCAGCGTCCCTGGACGATCATCTGCACCAGGTTACAGATGCTAACGGCCGTAACGAGCCATCCCTCGTTAGCAGCTACGTCCAGCATGGCCTGGAGAGATGAAAGAGAAAATCATCTAAACATCATTTCAAATATTAACCTCCACCAATAAAACACCGCGTTTATGCAGCAAAGATACATCTGGAAGATTTTAGGGTTTATTCAGATTCATTAAACTAAAATGTTTTTCCTTTCTTGTTTTTGCCCAGTTTACATGAGCAAATATGAATATTACTAATGTTGAGTTTTAGCCAGTCTGTTGAAATAAACTCTCTGTGAAGAACTTGTTATGGCAGAAATATTACAGGTCTGTGCTCAGACACAAGAAGCATCTTGGTCACGCTGACGTCATCAACGTCCCACAAAAAAAGATTTCTCTTAAAAACAATAACATATTAAGACTACAGCTGTAATGTTACGGTCTTATGGTTTTATGACGACCCAGATACTAGATGATAGTAACAGACCAAATACTGACAGGTACTGGAGCCCAGTTAAACTTCTTCAAATACTATCAGTGTCTGACTGAAGAAAACAATAAAAAAAAATCCCTTAAAAATAATATCTTGCTATTCTGACACAAGAATGACAAGAAAACAAATGAATACAAAAAATAAAAAACCTTACAGACCTAAAACAGGAAAGGCTTCCTCAACTTTATACAACAGCAACAATTCAATTTTCATTTAAACTTTATCTTATAGTGTCTATTACAATATAGATTATCTCTATATGTGACACCAGTTGGTCCACTGGTTGGTCCACTGGTTGGTCCGCTGGTTGGTCCACTGGTTGGTCTACTGGTTGGTCCACTGGTTAGTCTACTGGTTGGTCTACTGGTTGGTCCACTGGTTAGTCTACTGGTTGGTCTACTGGTTGGTCTACTGGTGCTCAGTGAACTGCCTGTCAGAAAAGAAACCAGTATTTCCTGTCCCAGTGACAGGCAAACTGGTGAACTGGGATGAGCAACTGGGTACAAAGGTAAACCAGAGTTACTTCACCAGTAATCTGGAAGTTACACAGATCTTTAACTGTCAGGAGTATCCCATAATATGCTACAAATGCTTTATTAAATGTGCAGAACGAATCCTAAGTTCATTACAATTAACAGAACAGAGCAGAAATATGAGACTGATATAGTTTACAGTAGGGAGGATAAAACTATCGGGACGATAACAGGAAATTATGACGTCATCCCGATAACTCCGATATCACGACGAATAGCCCCGATAACATTTATATTTCTGTCAACACAGCAGTGTCTCGCTCCCTCTGAGCCTTGAATGACCAGCAGTGAATGTTATGTTCAAGTGACGTCGGCATAATCAGAAAAACGATTACTCAGTAAAGGAAAATCAAGAATACCCCCTCATACCAGAAAACAACTCGTTAACTCGTCATAATTTTAGTAGTTGCTGACTTTAATCGATATTTGCAGTATTTTCTCACATGTTACACATAAAAAAGAAAAAAATAGAAAAGGCTGAAAGAACGACTAGCAAACGATGAACTGTCGGAATTTATGTTACACCTTGAATGCAGCCTGCAGCACAGCGATGATCACAACAAACATGGCGGCGTGGAACTTGGTTAAAGTTTCAGAAGAAGATAGTTTGGTGGTTATTTGTGACGAATCCTCCGAGTGAATTCTACGAGGAGGGAAGCACAAGCTTTAATACGTAAAACCTGATCAGCCACCTACAACATAACAATCACTTCCATGGAGTTTTGAAATCGCGCTAACAGAAGCTAATGCTAACGTGCGCAAGCCAGCAGCAGTCTCTCCTCTCCCTCATTCCTCTCATCTAAAGCTTCCATGAGATTAAAAAATAAAAACTACTGAACCTCATTTACTTTAATTAAAGGTATTAATTTAAATGGAACCACAAGCCAAAATCCTTTAAATGTTAATCTTTTTCAGTTAGTAATTCTGATGCATGTATTTCCATCAGTTCAAGGAGCCTTTATTTTTTATATCAGTCAGTAATTAACCTTATTTAAGTTAATGTGAGATATCAAATAGGTTTGTTTGATAGCTTTACAAAAATGTTTGAGAGGCTTGACAATAGTTTTTCACTGGAAAAAATAAATATCTGTTAATTTAAAGAGTCCAAACTTTTTTTGGTTTTGTTCATAGTATTGATGTAATGATCTTAGGTATATGTGTGTGTTATATTTATATATCGGTGTATATCGGTGATATCGGTTTTAAAAAACAGTTATCATGCATCCCTAGAAAGAATTCAAATTAGTTTTTTGCTGCAGTATAACAACAAAAATGGAACTGGATAGTCGATAAAAATGAGTCAAGTAACAGGTTTTGTCAGTAACATGATTTTATATTCACCTGTTATGCATGTGTGTACCTGGAATAAGACTAGATTGCTCTCTGTTGCTATCATCACCACTAAACACCTGGGAATATTAATGTGACCCAGGAGGAGGCGGGGCTTGAACTGCTGATGCTCCAGTTGGAATATTAATGTGACCCAGGAGGAGGCGGGGCTTGAACTGCTGATGCTCCAGGTGGAATATTAATGTGACCCAGGAGGAGGCGGGGCTTGAACCTCTGATGCTCCAGTTGGAATATTAATGTGACCCAGGAGGAGGCGGGGCTTGAACCTCTGATGCTCCAGTTGGAATATTAATGTGACCCAGGAGGAGGCGGGGCTTGAACCTCTGATGCTGCAGGTGGAATATTAATGTGACCCAGGGGGAGGCGGGGCTTGAACCTCTAAAGCTCCAGGTGGAATATTAATGTGACCCAGGGGGAGGCGGGGCTTGAACCTCTAATGCTCCAGTTGGAATATTAACGTGACCCAGGAGGAGACGGGGCTTGAACCTCTGATGCTCCAGGTGGAATATTAATGTGACCCAGGAGGAGGCGGGGCTTGAACCTCTGATGCTCCAGTTGGAATTTTAATGTGACCCAGGAGGAGGCGGGGCTTGAACCTCTGATGCTCCAGGTGGAATATTAATGTGACCCAGGAGGAGGCGGGGCTTGAACCTCTGATGCTCCAGGTGGAATATTAATG
Organism: Hirundichthys speculiger; assembly: GCA_018398805.1. Lineage (NCBI taxonomy): Eukaryota > Metazoa > Chordata > Actinopteri > Beloniformes > Exocoetidae > Hirundichthys > Hirundichthys speculiger. The sequence goes on along the minus strand of JAGFBZ010002012.1, from coordinate 28,517 downwards.
TGACCCAGGAGGAGGCGGGGCTTGAACCTCTGATGCTCCAGTTGGAATATTAATGTGACCCAGGAGGAGGCGGGGCTTGAACCTCTGATGCTCCAGTTGGAATATTAATGTGACCCAGGAGGAGGCGGGGCTTGAACCTCTGATGCTCCAGGTTGGAATATTAATGTGACCCAGGAGGAGGCGGGGCTTGAACCTCTGATGCTCCAGGTGGAATATTAATGTGACCCAGGAGGAGGCGGGGCTTGAACCTCTGATGCTCCAGGGGAATATTAATGTGACCCAGGAGGAGGCGGGGCTTGAACCTCTGATGCTCCAGGTGGAATATTAATGTGACCCAGGAGGAGGCGGGGCTTGAACTCTGATGCTCCAGGTGGAATATTAATGTGACCCAGGAGGATGGCGGGGCTGAACTCTGATGCTCCAGGTGGAATATTAATGTGACCCAGGAGGAGGCGGGGCGGGGGGCTAAACTGCTGATGCTCCAGGTGGAATATTAATGTGACCCAGGAGGAGGCGGGGCTTGAACCTCTGATGCTCCAGTTGGAATATTAATGTGACCCAGGAGGAGGCGGGGCTTGAACCTCTGATGCTCCAGTTGGAATATTAATGTGACCCAGGAGGAGGCGGGGCTTGAACCTCTAATGCTCCAGTGGAATATTAATGTGACCCAGGAGGAGGCGGGGCTTGAACCTCTGATGCTCCAGGTGGAATATTAATGTGACCCAGGAGGAGGCGGGGCTTGAACCTCTGATGCTCCAGGTGGAATATTAATGTGACCCAGGAGGAGGCGGGGCTTGAACCTCTGATGCTCCAGGTGGAATATTAATGTGACCCAGGAGGAGGCGGCGGGGCTTGAACCTCTGATGCTCCAGGTGGAATATTAATGTGACCCAGGAGGAGGCGGGGCTTGAACCTCTGATGCTCCAGGTGGAATATTAATGTGACCCAGGAGGAGGCGGGGCTTGAACCTCTGATGCTCCAGGTGGAATATTAATGTGACCCAGGAGGAGGCGGGGCTTGAACCTCTGATGCTCCAGGTGGAATATTAATGTGACCCAGGAGGAGGCGGGGCTTAAACCTCTGATGCTCCAGTTGGAATATTAACGTGACCCAGGAGGAGGCGGGGCTTGAACCTCTGATGCTCCAGGTGGAATATTAAAGTGACCCAGGAGGAGGCGGGGCTTGAACCTCTGATGCTCCAGGTGGAATATTAATGTGACCCAGGAGGAGGCGGGGCTTGAACCTCTGATGCTCCAGGTGGAATATTAATGTGACCCAGGAGGAGGCGGGGCTTGAACCTCTGATGCTCCAGGTGGAATATTAATGTGACCCAGGAGGAGGCGGGGCTTGAACCTCTGATGCTCCAGGTGGAATATTAATGTGACCCAGGAGGAGGCGGGGCTTGAACCTCTGATGCTCCAGTTGGAATATTAATGTGACCCAGGAGGAGGCGGGGCTTGAACCTCTAATGCTCCAGGTGGAATATTAATGTGACCCAGGAGGAGGCGGGGCCTGAACTGCTGATGCTCCAGGTGGAATATTAATGTGACCCAGGGGAGGCGGGGCCTAAACTGCTGATGCTCCAGGTGGAATATTAATGTGACCCAGGAGGAGGCGGGGCTTGAACCTCTGATGCTCCAGTTGGAATATTAATGTGACCCAGGAGGAGGCGGGGCTTGAACCTCTGATGCTCCAGTTGGAATATTAACGTGACCCAGGAGGAGGCGGGGCCTGAACCTCTAATGCTCCAGGTGGAATATTAACGTGACCCAGGAGGAGGCGGGGCCTGAACCGCTGATGCTCCAGGTGGAATATTAACGTGACCCAGGAGGAGGCGGGGCCTAAACTGCTGATGCTCCAGGTGGAATATTAACGTGACCCAGGAGGAGGCGGGGCCTGAACTGCTGATGCTCCAGGTGGAATATTAATGTGACCCAGGAGGAGGCGGGGCCTAAACTGCTGATGCTCCAGGTGGAATATTAATGTGACCCAGGAGGGGGCGGGGCTTGAACCTCTAATGCTGCTGTTGGAATATTAATGTGACCCAGGAGGAGGCGGGGCTTGAACCTCTGATGCTCCAGTTGAAATATTATTGTGACCCAGGAGGAGGCGGGGCTTGAACCTCTAATGCTGCAGTTGGAATATTAATGTGACCCAGGAGGAGGCGGGGCTTAAACCTCTGATGCTCCAGTTGGAATATTAACGTGACTCAGGAGGAGGCGGGGCTTGAACCTCTAATGCTCCAGGTGGAATATTAATGTGACCCAGGAGGGGGCGGGGCTTGAACCTCTAATGCTGCTGTTGGAATATTAATGTGACCCAGGAGGAGGCGGGGCTTGAACCTCTGATGCTCCAGTTGGAATATTAATGTGACCCAGGAGGAGGCGGGGCTTGAAACTCTGATGCTCCAGTTGGAATATTAATGTGACCCAGGAGGAGGCGGGGCTTGAACCTCTGATGCTCCAGTTGGAATATTACTGTGACCCAGGAGGAGGCGGGGCTTGAACCTCTGATGCTCCAGTTGGAATGTTAATGTGACCCAGGAGGAGGCGGGGCTTGAACCTCTGATGCTCCAGTTGGAATATTAATGTGACCCAGGAGGAGGCGGGGCTTGAACCTCTGATGCTCCAGTTGGAGAACGACTCCTCTCCAAACAGAAGAAAGACCATCTGAATTGTTGCCAGAAAAGAAAAGTTCAAAAGCCAGCTTCTGTGAAGATAAGGGGGTGCATTCGTACGGCACATGTGGCAAACATTGGTACCGCCCACATTTGTGACGGCGCCATTAACGCTAAACAACGCGTACGACGGTTGTGGCCGTCCTGCTGTAATATGGGCCGCATTCCAAACCAAAATGTTTGAGGAACAGCAAAACAATAACTGCCCAAAACTGGCTAATATTTCACAAATATGTAGTTCAGGAACCTGAATGCTAAAAATTAGCGGAGATCTGTCTTCACTCAAAACATTTGAAGCATTATGAAAACTAAAAAAGAAAAAAGAAAAAAGAAAGGAGGCCACAATCTGCTGAGCAGCTGAAATTCAACATGAAGGAAGAGCGGGAGTTTATTTTCATCTAAAACCAGAGCAGTTGATCTTTTTAGCTTCCAAATAAAAATGCTTAAGACAGACGATGCAGCACAGCGGAGGAAATAAGTATTTGATCCCCACTGGTTTAGGCAGGCTCAGATTTATTTTAACAGTTATAGAAAGAATATTGAAAAAAAATAAAAAAATAAAAATTAATTTCTGGCTGTTTTTCTTAAACCTTAGTTTAATAAAAGCAAGCATTAAGAAAGCAGAACAGTAGGAGCGGGACAGCAGAGCGGTAACCACATCCATGAGCCATGATATATCACAACCAGACTCCCGGGATGGAAATCACTACCACATGGACCCGTCCACACACAGAACCTTCAAACCCGTCTGTGGACAATGGTTTACAGACGCTCAGACACGCCGCTGACTTCAAACAGCACTGGAACTACACAAACATCTACTGGAGCATCACATGTGGAGGTTAAACAAAAACTATCGCTAATGTTAGCGACTGTGACAACTCTCCAGAATCTTCTTGGTTTGGTCTTTTGTGTCTCTGCTGCCATAAAATGGAGAATCCTGCTTGTTAGAGAACTAATATGATGTTATTTATGAGAAGGATGAAAAGGTTCAGCTATAAATCAGCCTATAATATTTAACCCGAACCCTTACTGCTCAGTTTCATCCACTGCATAACTCAGCTTCAAAAAGACGTGCGCTCTATTTTTCACCGTGACTAATTCCTGTTTGCTCAGGTGCTTCAGATCTGAACATCAGCTCCATACTTTTACTCACCAGAGAGCTTTTTGACATCCTCATCTCTCCCACCTCTGTGTTCATGTACGACGGACCATGATGCACCTTGGTTTCTGTTAGAGTTTCTGCTCATATAAAATGGACAGTATGTCCTGCTGTAAGATAGTAAATGTTTCCAGTACTGTCACGTACCATTATCAATTATTTGGTAATAATACTATAATATATAAAATATTATCACCAGTTAAGTAGATATTTGCCCGGTCTCATTATTTCCACTGAGCCATATCTGTTCCTTCTCTCTGTGACATTTAGCCAGTTTATAATTTTAAATCTGGGGTCCATCCTATCCGTGGGAACGTGACGTGTATAAACCACAATTATACAATTATACACCATATTTATTATTGTCTCATTTGACGTGGAATGGCCAGTTTCTTTTTGTAGTTGTATTTTTAGTAGATACAGTAGGTAGTAGGTTCATTTTTTTAATCTAACCTTAATTTAGCCAGATTAAGCCAGTTGAGATAAAAAAAAAAAAAAATCTGTTTTAGAAGTATAAAAGTCTATTGCAAATATGACTCTGTTGCTGTCCTGCATAGTAACATATATCTTAAAAATGTTTCTGCATGCAGGTAAGTTTTGTGTTGGGTCACAGTTTGCATAAGCCAGGTGTTTTGATATTTGTTTTGATATTTATTTATTTAAATAGAAGAACATTATACTCCTTTTTTTTTTTTTAAAGAGACGAAAAAAAGGGAGTTTTGTTATGTTTGTGGTGCATGGGGGGGTGAGGGGTAATGGGAGGATGGCTTTGCAACTTTGGGGTGTGTGACTGCTTTTATTTTGTTTTAATGTGCATTGTTTTTTTTAATCATTACTATTATTTTTTTTATTATTATATATATAATATATATAGCTACATATATATATATACATATATACATATATTTAATATATATAGCTACATATATAATATATAGCTACATATATATTATATATATATATATATATATATATATATATATATATATATATATATATATATATATATCAGGGCTGGGCAAGTTTACCGCGTTATTATCGCGTTAACGCATTAATTTATTAACGCCGACATTTATTTTATCGCGCAATAACGCATGTTGCTCACATGCTTTTGTTTTGAAAAGTCTGTTACTGGCTGCTGCGGAACCGTAAGACAGTAAACATAAGGAAAAGCTAAAACAGACATGGAGAACGGTAAAATTCCGTGAACTTTACAGTTCAGGTAGCAACTCAGGTAGAAATATTAACAATTCTGTCTAAAAAAAAATATCTGGACTGCAACAAAACTTTGTCATCATTCCTCCATGTTCCATCAGATCTGCTTCATGTGTTCACTGTCCTGCTGTTCTCTAGCTGGTTACTGCAGTGCAGCTCCATCTAGTGGCTCAGATGTGTAATGACAACAGAAAGTCCAGTCCTCCATTATAAAACTAATTCAGTTCTGTGGCCCGTTTTTTAATTTCGTTTTTGTGATCCAAGTCTAAAATTGAAATATATATATATATATACATAAAAACTTTTTATTTTTTTGTGTTAGATTAAAAAACGAAAAACATAATAAAATGTTACTTTTTAATTTTTTTTAATTTTTGATTGACAATTGAAAATGGAAAGAATGAATGATACACAGATTGGTGAAGTTACTGAACTTTAACTTTTTCATAAAAACAGGATGACATTAATGCCCCGGCAGCGGCAATAAGATTTATTTTATTTTACATTTTTTTTTAAGATGAGATTTATACTAAATATGTGTTACTGACAAGTGCTGATGTTAAGTGTTTGAACAACAAATGTTATGACACTTTAGTTCATATGGCAGCAGAACATTTAAATAAAAGTGCATTTTACACAACTTTTGAATTCATTATTTGATTTCCCGTATACAATGCGATAAATCGTGATTAATCAGGGAAGTAATGCGATTAATCGGGATTAAAAATTTTAATCCTTGCTCAGCCCTGATATATATATATATATATAATGTTTTTTAATGTAAAGCACTTTGTGTTGCCTGAGGGCATGAAAAGCGCTCTATAAATAAAGTTTGATTTGATAAAGGTGGAGAACATGTTTGACTGTATTTGCACACATGTTGCCATCTGCTGTGGTTTAGGGATGCTAAAGAATCTGCAGCATAACAACAAAACTACTCCCAACATTCACCTGTCTAGTGAACCGTACCTGACAGATCCGGATGGCGTTGTCCAGCACCGTCTTGGTGTCGGTGGTGTAGTCGCTGCAGGGCAGCTGGGCGTGGCTGAAGTAGGCCTGCAGCAGCAGGTGGGCCTTGGTGTGTGCGCTGTCAAACGAGTGGGGGTTGACCTGTAGGGGGAGCTGCTGAGCCAGCTGGCTGTTCAGCTGGTCCTCGTTGTGTCTGACGGGCAGCTCGGCGTACTCCTCCGCCTCCTGAAAGAGATTCACGGCGAAACGAGAGGTCTGAGGTCTGCTGTGGACGGACTTATGAAGCAGCTGCAGTCGTTCCTTTATACTTCTTTCTTACTTTTCTCAACAATCACAACACTATTCTGATGATCTGAACATTATTTAAATTACTTAAGACAAATTTATAAGGTATTAAATGGCAATAAAATACAGTATATGAGAGCAGATACAGTCATGGAAAAAATGATTAGACCACCTTGTTTTCTTCAGTTTCTTGTTCATTTTAATGCCTGGTACAACTAAAGGTACATTTGTTTGGACAAACATAACGATAACCACAAAGATTGCTCATAAGAGTTTTATTTAAGAGCTGATATCTTACCATTTTCCATGGTTTTCTTGATTATAACCTAAATCACTTAAGTTTTTACATCAATAGCTATGGCGTTGTACTGCCAAAAACACTGCTTTTATGCATTCAGTGTTTTCTTTTCTGTCTGTTTTAGTCACATGATGACGTTTAGTTGTACCAGGTATTAAAATGAACAAGAAACTGAAGAAAAAATGGTGGTCTAATAATTTTTTCCATGACTGTATAATAGGGCAAATAAGTATTTAGTGAGCCACTGATGGTGCAGGTTCTCCTACGTATGTAGCCATACTGCCCAGTTCTAATATTTACCATGATAAAGTTACTAATGGATTTATTTCCTGTCACAATCTGCTTTAGAGCATGCCACCACACAGGACACAAGTCTTCAAAACAACTCCCTTTGAAATCCTCTATTAAGGATTTCATAACAATAACTACGTGGCTGCATGTATGTCTGAACTGTAACCTGTTAAAGTTGAGTCTGTACCATCTAGGACAGAACTGGGCAAAATACGGCCCGCGGGCCACATCCGGCCCTTTGTGCGCCTCTGTCCGGCCCGCATGAGGCCAATCATAAATTACATTTGATTAAAACTCAATTAAAAAAAAAAATGTTGTGCGTGCAATACAACTAGAGGTGTCCCGATCCGATATTCGGATCGGATCGGCCGCCGATATGAGCAAAAAATGCGGATCGGTATCGGATCGGCAAGCCCTATAAATGCCGATCCAGACTCCCGATCCATTTTTTTTCCAACGTCCGTTCCGGGTTTTCCAGCGCGCCGCGCAGCGCATTATTCAGATAACCCATACCAGGTTTCCCTAATATCCGGTCCGCATTTTCCAGCACACCTTCAGCACACGAGCATCTCCCTCCCCAGTGTTGCCAACTTAGCGACTTTGTTGCTATATCTAGCGACTTTCCAGACCCCCCTAGCGACTTATTTGTAAAGCGACTAGCGACAAATCTAGCGACTTTTCTGGTGATTTAGCGACTCACTGGCACTCAAACCGCTAGGTTTGAAGCCATCACTTGGCTGCTGATGGCTGCCGTCTGCCTCGCAAGCCGCGCTTCTCTCTCTGTCGGGCACAGTGCACAGCCAGAAACACCCCGCCCCCCGTGCGAGACAACTCGAGCTCTCCACCAAGTGATGGCTTTAAACCTAGCGGTTTGAGTGCGCGTGAGTCTCAAAATCACCAGAAAAAGTCGCTAGATTTGTCGCTAGTCGCTTTTTACAAATTAAGTCGCTAGGGGGGGTCTGGAAAGTCGCTAGATATAGCGACAAAGTCGCCAAATTGGCAACACTGCTCTCGGGCTCTCCCACAATAACACACAAGCTTCCGTCTCTCTTGGTTGCTAGTCCCGCCCCCTAACCTATTCTACCCAATAACCTGCCTGCCTCAGCTCGAGATGCATTCAATGAACTCATGTAATCCGAACAACAGAACATCTAAACAATAACAGAGCATCATAACATGAACATATGTCCAGGGTTGCTACAATATTCTGTATTCCAAGACGAGCGAAATGGCGGAAAAGCGACAGCGTGGGCTGGCTGAGATGTGGCAGCTAGCAGCGCCAAAAACCCAAAAGGAAAAAGGATGTACCAGGTAAATTATAATGTAATCCAGATTTAATAAATAATTTTGTAATCTTGTAACTTCAAGGCCCATTCTAATGTATTGTAGAATCAGATAATATCAAGGACGTTAATGTTATCATAAACCAAGCAAACATGGAGTTATAAAATAACCAGTTTATTTTCATTTGATTTGTTATTAAATACACGTATCACACTTTGATCTTTCAAACTTGCAATTACTTTCTTTACTCTTGTTTAACAAAAGACATGCAACGTTATGGCTAGGGTTATTTTAATTTTTAAAAAAAAGGTATCTGAACGTCCCATTTTGTGTCTCAAAATGCTGGAAAATGCGTCTCAGAGAGTCTAGATTCTAGACTCTAGAATTTCAAAAGTTTCTCGTTACCAACCAATGTGTATTATTCAAATGCACCTAATTCAGCTGGCGAGTTATTATCAGGAGTAAAACCCTATTCAGCATGAGTCTGACAACAAATTAAGTTGGTTAAATTACTTAAAACTTTAATACATGCTCAGATAGGCCGGTATCGGTATCGGCAGATATCGGTATCGGATCGGAAGTACAAATAAATATCGGTATCGGATCGGAAGTTCAAAATACTGGATCGGGACATCTCTAAATACAACTGTGCAGCTTTTATTTTGAAAGGCGTAGTACTTCTGTGTAGCATACGGTCATGTGAGCTGTGCATGAAGGTAAACAGCGCTAAGTGATGCTGCCCTCAAAATGTGTGCTAATGCTAAGAAAAGAAAAGTTAAAAAAAAGGTGCCGTGTTTTCAACAAGACATGGACCGGCAAGTATTTCTTTACAGAAATTAAAGGTAAAGCCGTGTTCCTGATATGTGCTACACAGGTCGTGTGTTTAAAGAATATAATTTGAGTCACCACTACACGACCAAGCACGAGGAAAAAGCGCGCAACAGAGGCTGATGCATTGCTAGCAAAACTGCAAACCCAACAAGGAATTGGTAAAATGAGGTGGAAAACATTAAAACATTATTTGTTGTATTGATGTGTTTCTATAAATGTGTTGTAATTCACAGTTTGAGTAAATTAACAAGTTAAGAATAAATTGGACTAATTAATGATTATTTTTGTTTTTTTATTTGACCTACACAGCACAATTTCACATAGCCTAATATAAATATTTACAGAATAATTGTATTCTTATAATTACCAGTACCAGCTATTTAAAATATATAATTTGGTGCATTTTACAATGGAAGGAAGTTGAGCAGGATTAAGTTCAAGTTATCGTTGATGTGGCCCTCTGACACAACTCAGGTTTTTCATGTGGCCCCTTGTAAAAATTAATTGCCCACCCCTGATCTAGGATATCAGCACACACACACACATCTCCTACGTGTGTAACATTTTAACTTTAAATGTGTGTTTCTCACAGGGAAACCTTTAGACCTTCAGGAATCACTAATAAAAGGAGCGATGGGCCAGTATCTATGTAAAGTAGTGATGACGGTCCATCAGTCTTCTGTTTTAGCTGAGGCTGAGTGTTTTTACGCTCAAAGATGCGTGGGCATGCACGGCTCCTTTCCATTAATTTACTTTAGCTCAACTTTGGTTACTGCGGCGCCGTCGCCAGGCGGTGCTGGAGGCATTTGTCACAGCTCTTTGCCAGCCCAGACTGTTTTTAGTCCATCCATCACAGACTAAAACCAACGTTACACTGAAGGGAGAAGATGGAGCTTTGGAGCAGTGATCACTGAAGAGGAAGAAAAAAACTAACAACAAAATATAAATGTAGATGAGTGAGACAGAAGGAGATCAGGCTTTGACTTGACTACATTAGCACATTAGCACACAGCTAAACATGAACGCTACATCAACTTTGCTCCCAGTTTCCAGCCCTGAGAGATTTACCTTTGCAAATATCACATTATTTGTTCTTGTGTTGGGCTAATAAAGCTTGAAACTTACGTTTCTTTGAAAGGTAGCTATATTGTGCTGTTCTGTGTTTTCTGAAATATTCAGTGCGTTTACATGGGAAGTTTAATTCCTCTTTAATTCAGAATTAAAGTTAAAGCTGAATAAAAGTTACCATGTAAACACTTAATTCCATATGAAAATGTCAATTCCAAATTAAACTTAATTCCGAAGTAAGCGGCTGGTTTATTCCCATTTTAATTCCGAATTAAATAATTCCGCGGTCATGTTTACACTCATTCCTGTTTAAATTAATTCCCGTCTTTCTGCGCATGCTAGTTCTCTTACCCGTCTGTCGCCATGACGCTTATATTCCGCGCTGGGCTTGTTTTCAAAATGGCAGCACGCAGTAAACGGTGGTCAAGAGCAGAGATGATTTATTTAATAAATAGCTTGGAGGAACTGGAAATAATTAAAAGAACAGATGGCAGGAAACATAAAAATTGTGAGCTTTTTAAAGTTGTAGCGGCCAGGTTAAATGAAGGAGGTTTCATAGATAGAGACGCCACCCAGGTCAAAAATAAGTGGAATGTTGTTGCTAACCGAGTTAGTTAAGTTTGTTTTCTTCCGGTAGATGTAAAGACGTCCCCCCCCCCATCCAATCAGAACCCTTCCCAACCCCCAGACCTAAAGCGGAGTTGGATAAAGACGAACAAACGTGTTTTCCATGTAAACCTCAATTCGGAATTACTATTTCCATGTAAACTCGAAGGAAAATAATTTAATTCGGAATTTTTTAATTCCTAATTATTAATTCAGAATTAAAAAACATCATGTAACCGCAGCCAATGACTGTGTTTTTATGATGAATTAACATGTTGGATGTGACTGGAGGCTCAAATATAAAGAGAAAAAGGCAACTGGGAAATTAAAATAAGTATAAAAAAACAAAAGAGTATTACGAGACAAAACCAAAATGTAGCAAAACATAATAAGCTTAAAGGTAAAAAGCATCCATCCATCCATTAGCTCCGTTTGATCTGAGGTCGGGTCGGGGGGGCAGCAGGGTGCAAAACTCCTCCAGAGGTACCACAGACGAAAACATGGACACTTTCAATCAAGTGAACTGGTTTAGATTTGATATTTAGATATTTACACACAACCGCCTCTATTTAATCCTAGCTAAGATCTGTTTAGTCCGTCTGTTTCCAGGCCAGTTGGGTTTGTTGCTTTGTCAAACCCTTAGTGCTGCATTACAAAATCCCAGCACTTGTGCTTTTCTGTGCCAAGCTTAGTTTATTGATCTGGAATGTTTTTATGTAAGAAACGGGTTTGATTGTTTTGAACAATACTCTTTAATGAAGTAGATGGCAAACGCAGCCGAAAACGAGACAAAGACAATAGTATACAGAGAAAAACAAATGTTTAACAAGGGGGGTGGACAAACAGGGGTGTTTGGAGGTTGATTAGTGGCCACACTGCAGCAATTAAGGGTAACTGAACATGCATGCAAGTGATTTGTAGCTAAAAGGGGGGGAGTTAAAGGGGCGTCGGGGTGACTGGCCAATCACGGTGGAGCTTGTTGGGGAGGGAAGCGGCCAGGCGAGGCAGGCCTTGTGTGTCCGAGTGTATTTGTGAAAAGGAGAGTGATGTTAACTGTCTAGAAGCAGCTTGCATCATTATTCACAGCAGACATAATAAACGGGCTTTACAGTATCTGGTTAAAAACAAAAACCTGACTGAAAACATACATGTAATCAATAACTAGCTTGTATGAATAAATTCACTGTAGTAAAATTCTAATCAGTTGGCCTTCTGTTTGTTCTGTTTGTACTCAGACTGGTGATTTGGGATGTAAACCATCTTTAGTGTTTCATTTGTCCTACATGATCCTCTGATTATTAGACCAAACCTTGTGGATGCAGAATCACAGCTGCAGACATCAGTAATAACAACGGCTGGCCTGCATGTGGCTACGGTGTATTTTATAACGTAAAGGGTACAGCAACTACATACACAGAACAAAAAAAAAAAAGAAAAAGAAAAAGATGCTGGAATGGAGACTTCACTTGGACTTGAACACATCTGGTAAAGAATAAGCAGCATTGTTTTAGTGTTCTGGTGAATAACAAACACATTGTACAGGACTCTGTTGAACCTAGACAGGGTTAAGGAGGTAACCGATAATTTGTATTTTCTGTCTGTGTTGTCAAGTTGGTCTCTTCTGTAGGCTTCCGTTTACTTTGAGGTTGTTTTGTCTAGTTGGGTCTCTGTGCTTCCTGTTTTACTTTGAAGGTCTGTTTTGAGTTGGGTCTCTCCATAAGTGCTTCCTGTTTACTTGAAGGTCTGTTTGTCTAGTTTGGCGTCTCTCCATGTCTAGTGCTCCTGTTTTACTTTGAAGGTCTGTGGTCTTGTCTGTTTTTTTTGGTTTCTTTGTCTGGCGTCTCTCCATGTCTGTAGTGCTTCCTGTTTTACTTTGAAGGTCTGTTTTGTCTAGTTGGTGTCTCTCCATGTCTCTAGTGCTTCCTGTTTTACTTTGAAGGTCTGTTTTGTCTAGTTGGCGTCTCTCCATGTCTGTAGTGCTTCCTGTTTTACTTTGAAGGTCTGTTTTGTCTAGTTGGCGTCTCTCCATGTCTGTAGTGCTTCCTGTTTTACTTTGAAGGTCTGTTTTATCTAGTTGGCGTCTCTCCATGTCTCTAGTGCTTCCTGTTTTCTTTGAAGGTCTGTTTTGTCTAGTTGGCGTCTCTCTCCATGTCTGTAGTGCTTCCTGTTTTACTGTGAAGGCTGTTTTGTACAGTTGGCGTCTCTCCATGTCTGTAGTGCTTCCTGTTTACTTTGAAGGTCTGTTTGTCTAGTTGGCGTCTCTCCAGGTCCTAGTGCTTCCTGTTTTAATTTGAAGGTCTGTTTTGTCTAGTTGGCGTCTCTCCACTTGTTTTACTTTGAAGGTCTGTTTTGTCTAGTTGGTGCTCTCCTGTCTCTAGTGCTTCTGTTTTACTTTGAAGGTCTGTTTTGTCTAGTTGGCGTCTCTCCAGTCTGTAGCTTCTGTTTTACTTTGAAGGTCTGTTTTGTCTAGTGGCGTCTCCATGTCTGTAGCGCTTATCCGTTTACTTTGAAGGTCTGTTTTGTGTTGGGCTCTCCAGTCTTAGTGCTTCCTGTTTTACTTTGAAGGTCTGTTTGTCTAGTTGTCTCCTCCATGTCTGTGCTTCCGTTTTACTTTGAAGTCTGTTTGTCTATTGGCGTCTCTCCATGTCCAGTGCTTCCCGTTTTACTTTGAAGGTCTGTTTTGTCTAGTTGGCGTCTCTCCATGTCTGTAGTGCTTCCGTTTTACTTTGAAGGTCTGTAGTTGTCTAGTTTGGTGCTCCATGTGTAGTGCTTCCTGTTTTACTTTGAAGGTCTGTTTTGTCTAGTTGGCGTCTCTCCATGTCTAGTGCTTCCTGTTTTACTTTGAAGGTCTGTTTTGTCTAGTTTGGGTCTCTCCATGTCTGTAGTGCTTCCTGTTTTACTTTGAAGGTCTGTTTTGTCTAGTTGGCTCGTCTCTCATGTCTGTAGTGCTTTCCTTTTTACTTTGAAGGTCTGTTTTGTCTAGTTGGCATGTCTCTCCATGTCTGTAGTGCTTCCTGTTTTACTTTGAAGGTCTGTTTTGTCTAGTGGCGTCTCTCCATGTCTGTATGCTTCCTGTTTAATTTGAAGTCTGTTTGTCAAGCGGCGTCTCTTGCTTCGTCTGTTTTACTTTGAAGGTCTGTTTTGTCTAGTTGGGTCTCCATGTAGTGCTTCCTGTTTACTTTGAAGGTCTGTTTGGCGTCTCTCCATGTCTGTAGTGCTTCCGTTTTACTTTGAAGGTCTGTTTTGTCTAGTTGGCGTCTCTCCATGTCTGTAGTGCTTCCTGTTTATTTGAAGGTCTGTTTTGTCTAGTTGCGTCTCTCCAGTGTCTGTAGTGCTTCCTGTTTTACTTTGAAGGTCTGTTTGTCTAGTTGGCGTCTCTCCATGTCTAGTGCTTCTGTTTTACTTTGAGGTCTCTAGTGTTTGTCTAGTTGCCTCATTTGTAGGCTTCTGTTTACTTTGAAGGTCTGTTTGTCTAGTTGGCGTTCTCCATGTCTGTAGTTGCTTCCTGTTTTACTTTGAAGGTCTGTTTTGTCTAGTTGGCGTCTCTCATGTTTATGCTCCTGTTTCTTTGAAGGTATGTTTGTAGTGGCTTTCCATGTTGTAGGCTTTTTTGAACTTTGAAGGTCTGTTTTGTCTAGTTGGCGTCTCTCCATGTCTGTAGTGCTTCCGTTTTACTTTTGAAGGTCTGTTTGTCTAGTTGGCGTCTCTCCATGTCTGTAGTGCTTCCTGTTTTACTTTGAAGGTCTGTTTTGTCTAGTTGGTGTCTCTCCATGTCTGTAGTGCTTCCTGTTTTACTTTGAAGGTCTGTTTTGTCTAGTTGGCGTCTCTCCATGTCTGTAGTGCTTCCTGTTTTACTTTGAAGTCTGTTTTGTCTAGTTGGCGTCTCTCATGTAGTGCTTCCTGTTTACTTTGAAGGTCTGTGTCTAGTTGGCGTCTCTCCATGTCTGTAGTGCTTCCGTTTTGAACTTTGAAGGTTGTTTTGTATAGTTGCGTCTCTCCATGTCTCTAGTGCTTCCTGTTTACTTTTGAAGGTCTGTGTTTGTCTAGTTGGGCGTCTCTCCATGTCTGTAGTGCTTCTGTTTTACTTGAAGTCTGTTTTGTCTAGTTGGCGTCTCTCCATGTCTGTAGTGTTCCTGTTTTACTTTGAAGGTCTGTTTTGTCTAGTTGGCGTCCTCCATTCTCTGTAGTGCTTCCCTGTTTTACTTTGAAGGTCTGTTTTTTGTCTAGTTGGCGTCTCTCCATGTCTGTAGTGTGCTTCCGTTTTACTTTGAAGGTCCTTTGGTCTATTGGCGTCTCTCCATGTCTTGTAGTGCTTCCCGTTACTTGAAGGTCTTTGTTCTAGGTCGTAGTTGTCTAGTTGGCTCTCTCCATGTCTGTAGTGCTTCCCGTTTTACTTTGAAGGTCTTTTGTCTAGTTGGGCGTCTCCATGTCTCTAGTGCTTCCTGTTTTACTTTGAAGGTCTGTTTTGTCTAGTTGGCGTCTCTCCATGTCTGTAGTGCTTCCTGTTTTACTTTGAAGGTCTGTTTTGTCTAGTTGGTGTCTCTCCATGTCTGTAGTGCTTCCTGTTTTACTTTGAAGGTCTGTTTGTCTAGGTGTCTCTCCATGTCTGTAGTTGCTTCCTGTTTTTACTTGAAGGTCTGTTTTGTATAGTTGGGTCTCATGTCTGAGTGCTTCCTGTTTCTTTGAAGGTTGTTTTTGTCTAGTTGGTTCTCTCCAGTCTGTAGTGCTTCCTGTTTACTTTGAGGTCTTGTTTGTCTAGTTGGTGTCTCTCCATGTCTGTAGTGCTTCCCGTTTTTACTTTGAAGGTCCGTTTTGTCTAGTTGGCGTCTCTCCATGTCTGTAGTGCTTCGTTTTACTTGAAGGTTGTTTGTCTAGTTGTCTCTCCATGTCTTAGTGCTTCCCGTTTTACTTTGAAGGTCGTTTTGTCTAGTTGGGTCTCTCATGCTCTAGTGCTTCCCGTTTTACTTTGAAGTGTTTGTTAGTTGGCATCTCTCCATGTCTGTAGTGCTTCCGTTTTGTTGAAGGTCTGTTTTGTCTAGTTTGGCATCCTCAGGTCTGTAGTGCTTCCGTTTTCTTTGAAGGTTCCGTTTGTCTAGTTGGCGTCTCTCCATGTCTAGTGGCTTTGTTTACTTTGAGGTCCGTTTTGCTAGTCCAGTTGTCTGTAGTCTTCCGTTTTTTACTTGAGGTACTTTGTTTTGTCTAGTTGGTGTCTCTCCATGTCTTTAGTGCTTCCTGTTTACTTTGAAGGTCTGTTTTGTCTAGTGGCGTTCTCCCATGTCTGCAGTGCTTCCTGTTTTACTTTGAAGGTCTGTTTTGTCTAGTTGGCGTCTCTCCATGTCTCTAGTGCTTCCCTGTTTTACTTTGAAGGCCCGTTTTGTCTAGTTGGCGTCTCTCCATGTCTGCAGTGCTTCCTGTTTTACTTTGAAGGTCTGTCTTGTCTAGTTGGTGTCTCTCCATGTCTGTAGTGCTTCCTGTTTTACTTTGAAGGTCTGTATTGTCTTCGTGGTGTTCATCTTTTCTTCCTCCCCCTCGTCATCCAGATTGTTGACATCTGCCTCTTGTTTGTTCCTGTGTGTTTATCAGTCTTGTCTCTCCCTTTCTGTTTCCTGTCCAGTGTCGTCCTCACCTCTGCTTGTCCGTCTGCATGTCTTTCAACCTGCCTTTGGAAGTTTGCATTTTTGTATTTTTGCATTTTGGTTTGTCAGATTTTTGGAGGGTTTTTTTTGAATTTTTGGATTTTGTTTAATAAAGACCTTTTTGTTTTTGAACGTCCTGCAGCTTGGGTCCTCCCTCTACCCCCCACCCTGGTGACAGGAACTCACCGTGAGGATAGAGAGTAGCTCCTGGATGGGAAGCTCCGCCTTCAGTCGTTCTTTAAACATGCGGATGGTCTGATGTTTCAGATAGTAATAAGAGGCGATGCGACCGTAAGTCAGCGGCTCAATTGTTCGATCATCCTACAACAGTAATGGAAACAAAAATGAATAAGGTGTAAAACATTTATAGGCAACAGAAAATGATTTAAAAACACTAGTGTATAGAGTCGTACCTCTTTTATCTCTATGCAGTAGGAGCACTCCAGGTCCCGCAAGCTTCTCTCCACCAGGCTGGACAGATATTTATTAATGGACTCATGGCTGGTGTCTTCCAGGTTGTAGTAACTGAAGAACATGAACATGAAGTGTGACTATGAAAACAACATGTTTACACACAGACTCAAACATAAATAGCAATGGACAGATTTTAACTGTGCTTATTTTTGATTCAGGGAGCGCCGACTGAAGGATTCTCCAACATCTTGTTGTTCATACAAAGGTAGAATACTAAAGTGTTTAGCATTTGAATATAATATACTGCCAGAAAAAAAAACAACATTAATTTCAATCT
This sequence comes from Hirundichthys speculiger, assembly GCA_018398805.1. NCBI lineage: Eukaryota > Metazoa > Chordata > Actinopteri > Beloniformes > Exocoetidae > Hirundichthys > Hirundichthys speculiger. Next base: position 11,444 of record JAGFBZ010002012.1, on the reverse strand, counting down.
TGATTTATTTTATTCCATCTGCAGCCCTTACAGGTTATCTGGTGTTGAGTTCATCCTGTGTGACATGTTCACCTGATTTCTTTTATTACTTAATTTTAACACCTGCTAAAAACCAGATATACAAAAAAATTAATTCTGAACAAAGGTGTAATTCATTTTTCTTGAGTGTGTATAAACCTATTGTCTGGTAATAAACCTTATGATTGAGAAAGAGGACATCAATACAAAGACTGCTCAGCAGTGACTGATGAGCATTTATTTTATTTAAGTTTGTTTGGTGCCCTCATAGATCACTGACAAGATTTCTGCTGTAAATACGCTTAATTAAACCAGGACGTTTTTCTAAACTAAGAAAATGTGTATTTGTGATTTTGAAATAACAGAATTGAACACAGATGAACTATTTATGGCCATTGATTCAATAAATCAAGCATCTGAAATCAAAGCACAGATCACTTGAAATGAAAAAGTTCACATTTTAGTTTTAGTGTGAAAAGAAACGTAGCAACCTAAAAAAAGAAGAAGAAATAATGATCTTTTCAGAGTTATCGTTATAGTTTTTGGTATTCAGGGACTTCAACCATTCAACCTCAGAGGCTACATTAGTTCACCAACTAACTCTGCCAGCTGTCATCATTATGGGACCAAGCTTTTGTCAGGGTGCACGATAACTATCGGGCCGATAACAGGAAATTATGACATCATCCCGATAAGTCCAATATCACAACAAATATCCCCGATAACATTTATATTTCTGTCAACACAGCAGTGTCTCGCTCCCTCTGAGCCTTGAATGACCAGCAGTGAATGTTATGTTCAAGTGACGTCGGCATAATCAGAAAAACGATTACTCAATCAGGAAAATCAAGAATACCCCCTCATGCCAGAAAACAACTCGTTAACTCGGTCATAATTTTAGTAGTTGCTAACTTGAATTGATATTCGCAGTATTCTCCCACATGTTACACATAAAAAAAGAAAAAAAATAGAAAAGGCTGAAAGAACGACTAGCAAACAAGGGAACGTGGGAATTTACGTTACACCTTGAATGCAGCCTGCAGCACAGCGCTGATCACAACAAACATGGCGGCGTGGAACTTGGTTAAAGTTTCAGAAGAAGATAGTTTGGTGGTTATTTGTGATGAATCCTCCGAGTGAATTCTACGAGGAGGGAAGCACAAGCTTTAATACGTAAAACCTGATCAGCCACCTACAACATAACAATCGCTTCCATGGAGTTTGGAAATCACGCTAACGTGAGCTAACGGAAGCTAATGCTAACGTGCACGAGCCAGCAGCAGTCTCCCCTCTCCCTCATTCCTCTCATCTAAAGCTTCCATGAGATTAAAAAATAAAAACTACTGAACCTCATTTACTTTAATTAAAGGTATTAATTTAAATGGAACCACAAGCCAAAATCCTTTAAATGTTAATCTTTTTCAGTTAGTAATTCTGATGCATGTATTTCCATCAGTTCAAGGAGCCTTTATTTTTTATATCAGTCACTAATGAACCTTATTTAAGTTAATGTGAGATATCAAATATGTTTGTTTGATAGCTTTAAGAAAATGTTTGAGAGGCTTGACAACAGTTTTTCATTGGAAAAAATAAATATCTGTTCATTTAAAAAGTCAAAACTATTTTTGGTTTTGTTCATAGTATTGATGTAATGATCTTAGGTATATGTGTGAGTTATCGGTTATCAGTATTAAAAAAACAGTTATCGTGCATCCCTAATAATAATAATGATAAAATAGAAACAGAATAAGCAGTGCTATTATTTGTATGGTAATGCTCATTTTCTAAAAATGGAGTAAACTTTATTCTCAATGGCTTTTTCTCAGTTGGTGCAGAAATGGTAGAAGGCAAAACAACTTTTTACAGCTTTTTTCACGGAGAGAAAGAAACAGCTTATGACTGCTGAGAGATGAGTCGTAGGTTAGCCCGTTATTACCATACAACGCTAACCAGACGCTAACATGGGGTCCGTATTCAGCCCTCTGAAGTAAGAGAGGTGCAATCAGAGACATGCATTCAAAATGCTTTATTCCTTCCTTAATCAAGTCCATTTCAGCTTGTCTAAATCCCCCTCTTTTCCCTCAGAGTAAAAACTCTTCCCCTCATATCTTCAGAAATGTAACACAATTGAGAACCAGCCACTTTAGTACACCTGTTTAATTGCTTGCAAACACAAATAACTAATCAGCCAATCACATGGCAGACAACTCAATGCATTTTGGGCGTTCAGACATGTTCAAGACAGTTTGCTGTAGTTCAAACCAAAACTCAAAACCATCTTTAGGGTTTACACAGAATGGTCAGAAAAAGAAAAAATATCCAGGAAACAGCAGTTGTGGGGATGAAAATGCATTTTTTTTTTGGGTCACAGAACAACGCAAAGAGTGGTTCGAAAATACAGAAAGACAACAGTAACTCAAATAACTCACTGCAATCAAGGCATGCAGAAGACCATCTCTACTGCGCCAGAAAGGCCACTGGGACGTGGCTGAACAGGAGATTTCCATCACAGATGTGCAGCCCACACATCTGTAGCAACTGTGTCATGTCAATATGGACCAAAATCTCAAGGATTTTTACAACAAACACCTTGTTGAATATACGCCACATAAAAGGAAAAATAAGGTCCAACCCAGTACTAGCCAGGTGGACCTAATACAGTGAATATGTCTGTTGTTGTGACTGATTTGTAACTTCCTTTAAAAAAAAAAAAAAAAAAGAAAGAAAAGTAAATTGCATTATCTCGCTAAGTTTATCACTCTTTGTTGCATGTTGGTACTGCCTGGTGACACAATCCACATCCTCAGCTCTGCTGCTCATCCCACAAATGCAAATGTGGCACCATTCAAAAGGCCAAGAAGCATTGTTACATTAAAGACATCATTTACACACATTTCTTTACTTTTTGTGCTTAGTTTGTGTCTGTGTGTGTGAATGATGATCCTGTCACATGTTTTATTTTCCTGATCTAAAAAAAAAAAATATCATTGTTGTTCAACAGCATGCCTGAATAAGATTATGTTTGCAAACAGGTGGAAGCAGAATATGTGATGAGGAACATTTTACAACCTTTGCCTGCTTAATGCATATAAACCAGGACAAACTGAAAAATCACCCACTTCTCATATTACATTAAAACCAAAATATCTTCATGACCACTGAACAGAATAGTAAATTGTGCAGTTGGGAGCAGGAGAGACTCATCAGAGTCATGTTGCAGCGGTGAAGATGTGTGATCTCCATATTAAATGTGCATTTAATGTTAATTTTTTTTCTCTGTCTCCCATTGCTCCACATGTCAACAGCATTTAGTTCAGAGGGCTGAATGTGTTTATTACTGCACATATCTCACATGTCTTTACTGATGGCAGAAGCTGTCTGCTTAAATTGTAGCCATTAGCATCATCACCAGCGGCGTCCTGATGGCACATGGAGTCGGCCGTTAATGGCACCCATGGGACCAGTAATGTGTTTGTGTGTGTGCTGGGAGCTAACGGCTAAAGCAGCAGTGATATATTTCTACGGTGCAGCTGCAGAAGAATAGCAGGAAAGAATATAAAAAAATATAAAGGTATCAGGTTAACTACAAACCTCTATTCAGAGATGCTGACTTACAGCATATCAACAGTGACTAAATATGCTTCTCATACTGAAACCCAATTACTACTACTTAAGCAAATGTCTGCCAGTGTGACTGCCAACAACTGCTTTTGGTTTTATTTACATCTTATATCCTCTCATACAGTCATGGAAAAAATGATTAGACCACCCTTGTTTTCTTCAGTTTCTTGTTCATTTTAATGCCTGGTACAACTAAAGGTACATTTGTTTGGACAAACATAACGATAACCACAAAGATTGCTCATAAGAGTTTTATTTAAGAGCTGATATCTTACCATTTTCCATGGTTTTCTTGATTATAACCTAAATCACTTAAGTTTTTACATCAATAGCTATGGCGTTGTACTGCCAAAAACACTGCTTTTATGCATTCAGTGTTTTCTTTTCTGTCTGTTTTAGTCACATGATGACGTTTAGTGGTACCAGGTATTAAAATGAACAAGAAAGTGAAGAAAACAGGGTGGTCTAATAATTTTTTCCATGACTGTATGATTCTGTTAAATAGGATTAAAATCAATTATTAAATAATTTGTAGGATTGAACAAAATTTTATTTTTTTTAATTAAAAAAAATGTACTTAATGACAGACTCAGGGGTTTTATGAAAATATAAGAGAGCAGGTTAATTAAACTTCTAAATCCAACTACAAAAACTCTACCTGAAGTTGAGAATCAACGGATAAATGTTTATTATCATATCATATGATGTAGGATCAAAAGCCAAAGATAAAATAAAAAGAAATGACTAATGATTAAATAGGAGCAGGGCGGCCAACCGGCCAAATGCTAGTAAAATCTGGCTGTGGCTAGTAACAATTTCTGTTTTAACAAGCAACTTTGGCTGGTAACTTATTCTTTGATATGACACATCACAATAGTTGTACCCAGGGCTTGACGCTAACTTTTTGGCTCACCAGCCACTGTGGCTAGTGTTTTTCCTGAATCATTAGCCATTTAGTCTTTATGCTAGCCACAGTTTGGCTGTCAGTTTTTTTCTTCTTCACAAAATTCTTGCATTTACATTTTTAAATACAAACAATTGGTACAACTATTGTGATGTGTCATATCAAAGAATAAGTTACCAGCCAAAGTTGCTGTGAGACAGAAATTGTTACTAGCCACAGCTAAATTTTACCAGCATTTGGCCGGTTGGCCGGTGTCAGTGTCAAGCCCTGGTTGTACCACTTGTTTGTATTTAAAATGTAAATGCAAGAATATTGTGAAGAAGAAAAAAACTGACAGCAAAACTGTGGCTAGCATAAAGACTAAATGGCTAATGACTGAGGAAAAACACTAGCCACAGTGGCTGGTGAGCAAAAAAGTTAGCGTCAAGCCCTGAATAGGAGGCTCCTTGGACCTTATGCTAATGTCTGCAACGGTGAAAAATCCAGGTGTGTAACGCACCGACGTGTTCACATCCCCGGTGTCGAGGCTACATTCAGACCGAGGCTAACGTCATGTTAGCTTTTCATCAAAACAAATCCAGGGCACTTTAGCTTTTCAACTGTGTTCAAAGGCCCAGGTCTCCTTTTTTAAAAAGACCTTTGATCTCAATGGGACTAACCTGGTTAAATAATGTCTAATAATAAATAATAAAACAGATCTCTATCCATATTACACCACTAACAACACATCTTACCTGTCCATTCATGCTCCCCAGAGTGAAAACGGGCTAAAAATGCAGCTGGCAGTTACCTTTGTTGCAGATTGTTCTTATAATGGTTTCCATTTCTTTCTTTCTTTCTTTTTTTTTTTTTTTTACTTTTTCTGAGCAAAACATATATCTGCACTTAACTCAAAATATATGTCTGTCTGATTCATTTTGGCACATCGATACTTTCTGACACTGGTTTTTCTCTTTATTTCATCCTTAATACTTACTAATCTGGTACCATTTATATTTAGTTTGTATTTGCTTTTGGATAGTTGAACCTTTTTTTCCTCATGTACCACCATCTCTACACCTGTTGCACCTGTAACATGCTAAATGAACCTAGCGTGGGACTCAGAAAGGATGTTTGTAGGAAATCTGCAATAACTGACTCAATCAACTCAGAAACCTGTTAATGACTGAATAATGGTCTAGTTTGGCTCACTGATAATATTCTTGATGTTCTGTGTGTTTATTTGCATCCAGAACCTGAGAACAAGTGGAGACACATGTGAGGATGCATTTTAATGCCACGTGTGAACATACATCCTTTAACTGAATCACCCAGGAAACACAATAATACACTAAAGCCTCTACGATAAGCTATAAAATACCATGAGAGTGGCCTTGGGATATTATTTATTCACAAAACTGTGAGACTAACTTTTAAGGTATTTTTTTCTTTTTTCAGTAGTTGAAAGGATTGTAGCATTAACCTGATAAACTCCGGCGCCGGCGTCCTCATTGTGTAATAATTTTGTCTAAAAATGACTCATACAGAAGGATCACTTCATCTGTCATAACCTCAAAACCTTAACTGTAACATATATTTTAAAAAGTTTATATGCTCCACATGTAGTCATATATATTTGTAGTCATCAAATATATTATGAATTGGTGGTTTTTACACAGTTATGTACGTTAGTATGTGGTTTATGGTAATACCAAAAACTAGTTGTAAATTTAAAAATGGCAAACTTGTGACTATTTTAACTCAAAATGATGAAAAAATACCAAAATGTAAAGGAAAAAGTACCTATTGTCTCAGAATATCATTTTGGTTACCATGTGTTCATTTGGAGTCTCCAAAGGCCTTTTTGGAGCTGCGCCTAGATTTTTTAATGAAAAGACCACTGTAAAATGGTCATATGTTGTGCTATCTTCTTCAAATTTGAAACACATGTTCAGTTATAGTGTGCCTACAGCCTCATAGTGTCATTTACTATTTCAGATGAATATTAGACCATTATTCATCCTGAAAGTCATTTTTTATTTCAGGCAGAAAAATTTTTTAATTTTTTTTACTGACTTCAGAGTTCCATGACTCTGTCTCTGTATCACCTAGAGTGTTCCTGACAGTTTTATAAGAAACTACAGAGTGTCTTCTTTATGGAACACTTTAATGCATCCATGTGGACAGAACAGTTTAGAAGTTACAATCATTTTAATTTGAGTATGTCATTTTAGGCATGGGGGGTCAGGGTTTATCAAGTTAAAGAAAAATATCTTCATTTGCACATTGTGAAACAGTGATCTTAGTTTGCTACGTGTACTGAAGAGTCTCGCATTGTTTTTTGTTCTTAATTACAATCAAATAATGAGCCGTCACAGCTAACATGAGTATATTTATGAGAGATTAAACATCAGAAGTAAAAAAAATAAACAAAAAAATAGCCGTTTGACTTAATATAATTAAGCAAGTCCACTGTTCATGAATTCGTTTTCTAAAACGGTATCACTGTTATTTATTAGAATATAAGAGTAGTCAAGAGAAGAGCAAGAATTAATACGCAGTTATGATTTGAGAATATCTCAGAAATACTGTATAAGATTATATAATGATGTCGGAGATTTCACAAGTGTCTCTGAAGTCTGTCAAGTTCATCTGGACCCTTAACCAGACCATCTGTAACTGTTCCTGCATCAACTGCAAATGATTTAAGCATATGGGAAAAAAAAAAAAGTCAGTATGTGATGTTTTATATCATGGTGAGCACCTGCCTGTCTGTCATGGGAAAATATGAAGAAAAAAAATAAAAAAAAGCTGAGCACAATCATCATTGAAACAAAACAAACCAAGAGGTAAAATGTGGCTAACAGACCATTGCATCATTGCAGAGAGATCAACGCCTAAACAAAAGGCTGGAGCTAACCCCCCAGCTAGCCTCTGGAAACAACTGCAATGAACTAACTTGTGATGAAACAAAGTTTAAAGAGCGACAGAAAGAAAAATGATGTGTATATTCATGGTCCAAAATCATTGTTTATGTGAAATATAATGAATAAATACAAACGTCCGCGACAGAACAACAGTCTTGTATTAACATTAAATCCTCGTCAGACTCTGAACCACTGATGTGAGCTGAACATGATCTAGGTGTGTACTGGTACCAGTACTGTCCCAGCATCAGTCAGTCGCTGGTTAACGTGGCCTGACAGCCGTGCAAACACCAACAGGTTGGAACGTTCAGGAACGGTCTCCGTCCATGAAGCAGATGTTCGACAGAAACGCGCCGGCAGCCCCAAACATGTGCAACGTACCGTCTGATTATACGTTTATGATTTGATTTTGATCTCCATGAACTGTGATTGTTCTCAATGTGCCGTATGTAGAGTTTTTTTTTCCCACCTGGGGTTCATCACCAGCCGCCTGAAGAAGTAAGTCCAGGTGATGTAGTCCATGGCGTCTTGTTTGGAGGAGATGGTTCCAGCAGCGATTTCAGCATTGAGATGATCCGACAGCACGCTCAGGAGGCTGTGGATGTAAAACACACAAAATTAGCTGCTTGATCCATTTCAATGATCCATTTATGGTTTAATTTTTCCAATAAATATACTCTCCAACTCAATCTTTTTTGTAGATATCTCTAGTTCCAGAGCAAAATTGTTCTTTTTAATTATTTGGGCAATTAGCTTGATCGATCTTTACAGTATTTAGGATTTCCAATCTTTCCGACCCCAGAGCAGCAACTGTGGCTAAAAAGTGAAAACATAGATCCTTCCAGGATGAAGCTTTTAGCCTGGATTGCATATTTCAGTTCCACATGTGCTCAGGGTTAGTTTGTTTCTGGGAGAAATATCTGGTTGCAGAACCGTGTTTATCATCTGGAACCATCACAGCAGCGACTCTTAAGTGAACATGCACACAAACTAGAGTCAATATTTATATTTACTAACTGGTTCTTTACCACAATCTCAGATGCTGTCACACTGAAAAATACAAAAAAATAAAATATATCCTGTCAAATTTGTTCACATTTCTACCAACATGGACAAAGCAGTGCTTTATTCCTCTTGAGAAGTAAACCTATTAAGAGCAATTATCACATGTATACATATAGTTATTTTTAACTGTAGGTTTAAAAATACTACTCTAACAATTTTAAAGCAGCTTGCAGAGAAAGCATTAAGGATGGGACGCCTGTAGAAGCTTATATTTCTATTAGGGATGTACTGAGGATGGAAAATTCTGATATCTCGATTATAGTGAACAAAATATCACGGTTTACGATATTATCTCGGTATTCTTAATTGCTGTACAAATGTCCAAAAAAGACATACATTTAAATAATTTCACAACATCTTGTGATTTTCTTGTCAGACTAAAACATCAGAAGCCAAAATCTTATCAAAATGAAACTTTCACATTAAAAAGAGCAAACAACTGGCACAGAAAGAGGTTTTTTTTTAAATGAACAAAATAAATAACAGGGATAAAAGCTTATTGTCTGGTGCAAATTTAAATAAACACTTTAACAAGCCATAGTAGGTCAAAATATGCAAACAATTATCAGGAACAAAAATTATAGTGCAGTTCAAATGAAATAAACTTTGGACTTTAAGCTGAACCTTAAATACGTATAAATGTGTAAATAAAGAAACAGTTGTTTAGGAGCCAAATATGTTGTTCTGAATTGTAGTTCACTCTGTGTGTCTGTGGGTGTCGCTGTGTTGTTACCTGAGGGTCAGGTATAAAGGTAGCTGCCTGTTATTGGTTAGGTGTTTAGGTTTTTGACCGCTGTGGCGCTAACTGCCGGCGTTATGGTTGTCGGATCAGTTAATGGAATAAATTAATATTTTAACTGCATCAGAAGAACATCGTTCTGGTCATTTTTCAATCAACACGCAATGCTAACGTTTACGAAATGCGAGTTAGCGAAGCACGTCGACCAGGTTACTCTTGGTCAAACATCTCAGTAGACCTTGGATTTCGTCATCTTAGTACGCTAACGTTACGATGCTGATGTTACAAGCTACATATTCATCACGCGAGACACAGTCGCGAGTCGCTAACAGACTTGAATGAGGCTGATATTAACATCCTGGTAATCGACCGCGATAATGAGATGAAGTCAAACATAAATGGTAATGTATCGCGTAAAATTTTACCGCGCTTTACCATAATACCGGTAACCGTTCTATCCCTAATTTCTACATGAGCTTTTGTAATTTGAAAGCTTTCAAGGATTTCAGTCCATCCATCATTCATCTAACTTGACTGTTGTAATCGCATTATACAGTGAGATGAGGGCTGAGTACATTCATGTGCAAAAGTTAGCATCTTTTGGCCAATTCGCTTATCAGGAGCTTAGAAGATGACCTTTTTTTTGTGTGTCTGCATTTACATTAACGGTTAGTGCCATTGTCTAGCAAAACCATCTAGTATGTATATGCAATTTAATCTTATAGCAGACTTTTTTTTGTGGGAAGTGTGAAGGGTGAATGTTTCCATCGGTCTTTTTCTGGCAGTAAATTCTAACGTCTTTATTAACATCTTAAATCCTGATTTTGTCAGAGAGGACCAAAAAACACCATCAGTGAAACATTTAAAGACAGAACAGTTAAAGAGACAGGACAGTGAGGGTGTGGTGTGTGCTGGGTTGTGTAGTGTGAGGGGTGTTGTGTAGTGGATTGTGTTGTGACAGCAAACAAACTTAAAAGATAATATGTAAGAAGCCAAAACTACTAACAAGAAAACTGGATGAACACCTTCTACCAAGCTATAGACCTGTATATGGAGAATTGATGTAAGCATTATTGATTGATTATGTTGACGGTAGAGGGGGGTGTTGGGGGAGGGGTGTAAAGAATAAATGTGTCCGTGTCCATATACACTTACGTGTACCAAGGAAACTGTTACCACTATTATCATCACCACTCTCCTTATCTTAGTCCAGCTCAAGTCCTCCAGCGGGTGAGAAAACACCAGCTAACTCCCATCACCCAGAACCAGACTGGCCCTTTGGGCCCTTTGGGCCCTATCGACAGTGGACGATAACTTGATAAAGATGTGGGGTCTTTACCAGGTTTTAGTATTAGATAGTAGAAGTATTCATTTCTGTAGGAAGCTGAGATTTTTGCTTGATGTCATCTGTCAGTCGTATAAATACCGGTGCTAGAATGTTCCAAAAGTGTTTATAAAATTCAGCAGGGAAGCCGTCTGGACCTGGTGATTTATTATCAGACATAAGTTTAAGAGCTTTATGAGTTCTGTTATGGTAAGTTGGCTCCTTCAGCTCTTTAACTTGATCTTCTGTCAGGCGAGGAGGCAGGTTAATATCATTTAGAAATGTATCAATATCTTGTAAGCTCGATTTATTTGGAGAGGAATAAAGGACTCTTATAGATGTTCCTGAATGTTTCATTTATTTCTTCTGGTGTCTGTATAATTTTGCCTTCTGGGTTTACAATTGTGGATATTGTTGATTTTATTTTATTCCTCTTAATCTGATTAGCCAATATTTACTGCATTTATTGCTGTGTTTCAAACTGCTCATGTCTGAGTCTCTGGATGAGAAATATAGTTTTTTTTATTTAAATATTCATTCATTTGTAATTTACAGTTTTGTAGTTGTGACTGAATTTCAGATGTGGGATTATTAGCATTTGTTCATTTTAATTCTTGATTACCCAGTGTAATTAATTTAATCCATTTGAACGAGTAATACACTCCCCTGCATCAGACTGGCTGCGTAACAGTTCCAACATGTTTGATAATCACTGCTACGTTCACAGCAGCACAAATATCTCCCAACACCTCTCCAGACGTTACTGGAGCTCCTGTTCTCTGCCTCATACTGGTTACGACGTTAACCAGGAATTACAGAAGACAGGTGTGAGTGTGCGTTACCTGGACTCAACGGGGAAAGGTTCGT